>JAMAHF010000031.1:145645-402492 GCA_023627405.1 Penicillium sp. S1316 | reverse complement strand
CGGTTAGGTTGGCGGTGTACAGTATACTTACAATTTAAAAACGTTTTTATCTTTTTGTCCCGTTCGGACGCCGTAGTACGGTATCTCCTAGCCGACTCGGGGACAGTGTTAACAGAAACAACGTACAGACCAATTCGTCAAACTCTTCAGAGAGATGAGGTCGCAGCCCGCACCAGAAGAACGAGACATAGAGAGCATCCAGTGTTGGCTGAGAAACAACGGCGGCGTGATTGCAAAGCCCGAACGGCAGTATCTGGCAAGCGGAGACACCTTCGCGCTTGTCCGAAAAGAAAAAAGTCCTATCCGACTGCTGTTGGAGAGTTCCAAGCGCTTCCGCCGCTGGCGCCTATGGCAAGGAGAACCCCCACCCCTTCCATTTCATGTTTATGAGGATGGTCACTACTCCCGTAGTGAACGGGTAGAGAGGTTTGCTATGGGTATCCTGATGGCCACAGGCCTTGGAATGATCATGATTCCCTTGTGGATTCTAGAACTCATCCAGAGCCCCAAGCTCAAACTTACCGTAATCACCATGTTTATCTGTGTCTTCTCTGACGTTGGTGGCTAACGGCACGAGCGCGAAACCGTACGAGTCGTTGGCTGCCACCGCAGCGTAAGTACCCCGTGATTTCCCACCGTTGCGCTGCACTTCACTCACACTGAACAGGTATTCGGCGATACTTATGGTATTTTTGCAAGTGGAGGGAAGTTCATAACGGCGAAGGCCGTCGCCATCCACGACACCGGGCGGTTCTGCCGAACTAAAATCGTGCTTATTAGGATGGCGGCGCTAGTTATGTATCAAAGTTGTGCTAAGGTTAGTAAGCATATCCACGTGATAACTAATTGGGCCAAGTACTATTTTATGCAGCTGTTTTATGCACCTACTTTACTCAACCTGATGCTGAGAAATGAGGTCATATCTGCAGCTAACAATAAACACAAAGCTAAAAAAGAACATAATTATACCATCCACGCGGGCTTTCGCTTGCTCCATTGATGATAGTCCTCCTTGCCGTTTCTCCTTTTCTCCGCATACAGTCTCTGGGCCAGTTGTCTGTACAGGAACACACTATCGCCGTTGTAGTTGATGCTGTGGTCCGAATCGGTAAAAAATTGGACTTGCATTTTCTCGGGCGTCACGCCATCCCCGATCAGCAAATCGACCAATGCCGCCGTATTCTGGAAGTGCACATTGTCATCGCCGGTTCCATGTTGGATCAGGAACCCGCCCGCCACGTTCTTGAATCCCTCGCTGTTGCGGATGGCAGTGGTATTGTACCCTCCGGCATTCGCAGAAAGGGTTTTCATGTACCGTTCAGTGTACATCGAGTCGTAGAACCGCCAGTCGGAAACTGGTGCAGTGAGAAGACCTAGCGAGAACGCGCCACTGTTGGTCTCAAGCACTTTGCCGGTCAGATAACCTCCGTAACTCCAGCCCCAGATGGCGATGTGATCAGCATCAATATAAGACCTCTTCGCCGCTTGCTTAGCGGCATAGACTTGATCCTCAGCCTCTAATTTCCCGAGCTGTTCCGCGACTAGAGACCGGAAGGCTCGTCCCTGGTATCCTGTTCCGCGGTTATCGACGGTCCAGGTAACGTATTCCAGCTCCGGGTCGGAGGAGATGTAAGCATTGAAGTTAAGTCTCTGCCACGCTTTGCTGACTTGCTGTGCTCCTGGGCCGCCATAAGGGGTGAAGAGCAAAGGGTATTTCTTGTGTGGTTTGAAGTTCACCGGCAGCCTCTCCATCACATTCAGTTTCTCACCACTCGGAATAGTCAGCTCAAAGTAGCTAATCTTAGGCAGGTCGTACTCCTCGAGCGACTCGATCAGGGCAGCGTTGCTAGTAAGCGTACGGAGAGGAGTTGCCTGATTAACAGAATAAAGCTCCTGGTATGGCACATCGGGGCCCGAGTAGGAAAGAATGTAATAGCCCGCTTTCGAAGAGAACGAAGCGCTCCAATACCCCGCAACTGTATCATCAACAAGAGGTGTAATTTCAAAAGTTGAATATGAGACAGAGTAGAGGTGTCGTTCAGTGCTGTGATGCTGGGTTGAAAGATAGTATACCAGCTCCCGCTCTTGATCAATGGTCACAATTTGGGTGACTTCCCATTCACCTTCCGTCAACGCAATTGGCTCACCACCAGAAACCGGGTACAGATACAAGTGCGCCCATCCGGAGTGATCGGATAGGTCCACATAGTACGAGGAGGATGTATTTCCTGAGCCGAGGGGACCAACATACGCAATCGAAAGCAAGTTGTCCAGCCAGCCGTCAGTGCCGTCTTGCTCGTGAACAACCTCGGCCGAGCCAGATTCAGTATCCACGATGACCACCTTTTGCTGATCCTGTACACGGTTGTACGCCTTGGCAGCGACTGCAGTGTGTGTATCAGTCACCCAGGCGACCTCGCCGATGATCAGCTCGCTAGGGTCGAACGCGTCGATGGGAATTGTCGTTACCAAGTTATCGCTCAGCTGGAGGATGTTCAACTTCACAGTCGGGTTGGTCTCCCCGACCTTGGGATACCGGATTTCAAGTTCGCGGGGATACGGAGGCGCAATCTCCTGGTCATCCATATAATACGGAACGGTGTAGGTCGGGACCCCGGTTTCGTTGAAAGTCAGAAATGCTAGGAGCTCACCATCGGGAGAGAACCACAGTGCGAACCGGTCTCCTAGGATCTCCTCTTCGTATATCCAGTCGGGCACGCCGTTGAACAAATCCGGACCACCGTTCTCCGTAATTACGGTAACAGAGCCATTGGACCAGGTATACAAGTCATTGCCGCGAACGAACGCAATAGAATCGCCCGTCGGGCTCCATTCTGCGTATTGAATATCTCCAACCTGGTCGGCCACGAGAGGTACGGATTCGAACGTCTCGACATCTTGGATATAGTAATCGGCGAAGAAAGAATGGCGGTACTGCTTTGTGTAGTTGGTTGCCCACAGTACAGCGGACAGGTCAGGACTAATCCAATAATTATATGCATCCGCAGGGATCTCGTCGGCCGGGACAATAGTCTGGGACTGGTTCGTGACAATGCTCTCGATCTTAAGGCTTCCATCCTGCTCCTGATAGACATAATCTCCGTCGTCGGCAGTTGCGATCCATTGAACCGAGATAGAGGAGGGAGACAGGGCCGTAGTCACAACCGTCTCGTTGAAGGTCAGGCGTTTCTTCTCCCCTGCTCGAGGTTCGCGTGGCTTCCAGGGCACGGCAACGGCCTGGGAGATGCCCAGCAGAAGGCACAAGGAGTAAGTCTGCTGTCCATTAGCCTGTGCTCCAATTGAACCCATAAATTAGCGGATCATACCTTCATTCTGCGTGTCCTCGGCGATTGACCCGTTGTTCGTCGCTGGATAATCTCCGAGGCGAAGAACCGACGCGAGCAGGGCAATTTAAAACACCCAGGCTGTCTCCTCAATCGCGAGACCCCTGCAGGGCGGACACACCCCCAGCTTATCAGAAGACATCGACATTGGTCCAGAATTCAACAAAGTCCATCTCACTGGTTCAGGAACACCACGCCAAGGCATGATTGCAGGTCGCGACCGGCGATAACCGTCGGGGAAGGAGGGATCAGCGGTCTGGCAGGGTTAGTACTGCAACCCAAGACGGTTCTTTGATTAACAGAAGCAGGCCACAGGCGGATAGCATCTTCGAGGTAGTATGCCAAGCAAAGGCACAATCTTAGCGGCAGATTGGCTCTTCGATGGCGTTGTTGGAGACCAAATCACTCCGAGGGGACGACAAGCGCTGCTCACATGATGCGGTCGGAACAACCTTAGTCCGGATGTCTTCAGGACAGTAACACCAGCCTCAGCATCAGCAACATGGAGCGACGCATCGCAAAATGGAGTCTGCAGAATTCACTTTCCTGAATACGACAGGCTCCTCCAGCCTATCAAAACTCACCCTCAAACAGATGAGAGCGCATGTCACGAAAACTAATTTTGCCAAACGACGCCGACGGATCGAAAGCACGCCAACTCCTCAGCCACGACATAAAGTGAACAGAAAAAGCAATGCTGACATTGCGATTCTGAGGGTACCATCTTCATGTGGCGACAAAAAAGCCCGTGTGTAACAAACAACTTGTCAGCGATGTGTAAAAAGCGACTAACTACTTGTAGTGCTAAGGCTCCAGCAATTTGTCTATCTAGAAGGCAGGCATGCTCCGGAGACTCCCAGTGAGGCCGCCTGGTTTGACCTCATCGCCTCGGATCCCGCGCTGGTTGAGGCCTCAATGGCCGTAGCTGTGCAGCAGTGGTCCCCCGACATTTCATGGCAATGCCGGGCGCACGATCATATCGATAAAGCCGTCAGTCTCATCAAAGAGCGGATCACGTCTACAACATCTCGCACCGATGGCGTTTTAGGTGCAATCATTACTATGGCCCTCGGCGCAGCTCTGGCCAATGATAAGTTTGCGTGGCAGATTCATATCAATGGGCTCACTCATATCATCAGGGATAGGGAATCTCGCCTTCCTAATTCTTTGCCGTCCTGGTTTGTAGATTTTGTTGTCCGGTGTGAACACCTTCTCTTGGTAAACTTGCGGCGCTGACTGGTATCTGTCCAGAGACTCGATAAACAGCATCTTTGAGTTTCCTCGAACCTGGCATCCAACTGTACTCAACGCATTGAGCGGCTACCACGACCGACGAGTCTCCAAACTCGCCGCACTGTGCGACGATGTCGCCCATCTACGGGCAGCGATCGATTCACACCATGAACACGCGTTTGACTCGGAACTTGTTGCTCGAGAAATCGAAGTGCCATTGGATCGATTACATCACGAAGCACGCGCCCTCAGAACCAGCAATGACTTACATCTCGATGCTGCCGCTCGAGCAGCTGAATTAGTCCTTCACCTTCTTTGGCCTTCTCGCACTGGAGCTTACCTAACACTGCTTGCTGGTGAACTGCGAGACGTAATGGATCGCTTCCCTATTAAAGGATGCCCATACATGCATATGACTTGCTTCCAGTTCATGGTCGGTGCCATTTCCGCGGACAAAGGCTCTCCCGCCAGGACATGGTTCATGGAGAAACTATCATCAGCGGTGCGGTGGATGCAGGTACGCGGCTGGCCTGAGCCGCTCAAACTCCTGCAAGAGAGATTTCTGTCGGACAATGGCCTCAACGGTCGGTTCAGGGAACTCTGGAGGGAACTATCAAACCCAGAGGTCACTCCCGAGATACAGAGCTCCGTCTCAGGCCCGTGAACAACGGCCGCGCATTCTTTTGATGACAAATTCAGATTTCAAATCTCAGCTTTAGTATTATAAACCCATTATCAGCGCTCGCGGGGTATTCTTACCTCTACACCAGGTATTCCTTCTACAACAACTATCGACAAGGGGGGGCCAGTCTGAACTAGCTCCTTTGTGGTATAGCGTTAACTACGAGTGTTCTTACCAGCTAATCACCGTTGTGCCTCAAACCCCACGCTAGCCTCACTAAATCTCATTTTCCCAATCAGGAAAATCAGATGCCTCCCGCCCAAGGATCAGTTGGCACGTCCCAACTACAATAGTGCCTCATATTCGATACTCTCGTCCAGATTGTTTTTCCTATGCTAGAAAATCAGAATCACCGGCACGATGCCGCTCAAGACTTTTGCCCCCGCGCAAGGTATATAATACCCTCAAGCCGACAGATTTGTCTACATTCGAATATCCCATTCTTGTCTGACATTGTACGACAACAAACCCGCTTGACCATGGCCAGGCAATGGATCTTAGCAAGCCAAGAGGGCTTTGAAAAATCGCTTGTTTATCGAGACAACATCAGCATACCCTCTGCCCATCAGTTAGGTCCTCATGAAGTCCTTGTCAAACTGTATGCCGCAAGCCTCAACTATCGCGAATTGAATATCGCCGAGCCAGCGGTAAGTTCTATACACGTCAAATTACTATGTTCTCACTGACTTCTTGTAGAGTATCAATGGCACAATCACGCCTCCTATAGTTCCCGGTTGCGACGGTGCTGGCACGGTTGAGGCAGTTGGGTCCTCTGTTCAGGATTTCCAGCTAGGAGATCGAGTGATTACAATTTGCGCACCAAAATCTCCCGACGATCCCCAGGGCGACGATTCGCCCTGCACCATACTAGATGTCCCGTTTTGTCTCGGTCAAGGGGCAAATGGTACACTTCGGTCCTGGGGCACTTTCTCCGAAACCGCTCTCGTGCATGCGCCAAAGTCGTTGGACTGGTTGCGAGCAGCGACCTTGCCATGCAACTGGGCCACTGCATGGAACGCTCTCTTTGGCTTGAAAGGAAACGAAGCCGGGCCGGACTCGTGGGTGCTCGTCCAAGGGACGGGTGGTGTCAGCACTGCCGTTCTACAAGTTGCTGCCGCTGCCGGTGCTACAGTTGTGGCTACCACTTCCTCAGAAGAAAAGGCTACTCGCCTCAAAGCGCTTGGCGTAAATCATGTTGTCAACTACCGTACAAACCCAAATTGGGGTGAGGAGGCACGAAAGCTTACACCTGGCGGACGCGGATTCGATTTTGTTATTGACATCGGCGGCAATCAGACCTTGCCTCAGTCCTTCACCGCAGTGCGCGTGGACGGAATCGTTCTAGTCGTAGGTGGCGTTGGTGAAGATGCTGCACCTGTCCCTGTTACCACCGCCTTGATTCACACCTGTGTTATTCGCGGAATACTTGCAGGCAGCCGGAACCAACTCCGAGACGCCGTTCGCTTCGTCGATGAAAAGAAGATTGTGCCTGCGATTGACGATGTGGTGTTCGAACTCGCAGAGGCAAAGAGCGCCTACCGACGTCTGAAGGAAAAGAAGCATTTCGCCAAGGTCGTTATTCGGATTGACCACCCTAATTAGACAGCGCTGTTGCCGTCGTCAAACCTCGACATTTTTTGCCATTGATCGACTTTAGTTGAAACAAATAAAGTGGTTTTCCTGCCCTGCATACAGCAACCGTAGGCTTCTTTCTAAACTCTGTCTAAGTGGGGCCTGATCGGCCGCGCATGGTACATCCTTCCTTCGATTCCTTCGAGGCTCATCTGAGGCTATGCTCTCGGCGTTGTACCCACATTATGCATTCGCATTCCTTCTATGACGTCATCCCTCGCTTCTCATTAGTCGATCGTTCAGTTGGAAATGCTTTTGGACCCTGGATCTTCGCAAGCTGTATGTATGCGATCTGATTGGAAAAGTTGGAGATGGCATCGCGCTTCGCAACGAACAGGCGTTTCGTATCCCGCGTCATACCCCTAACCAAAGCAAGCGAGCAAAGCCTCATTGTGACTTCCGCTTCACGGTATTGGCCTTCTCTGGGACCAGCAAGCGATTTCCTGCACCTAATGGCTCCGACGATATTTTCGCCTTCTTTTCTTGGCCGATCGTCCGATCGTCCGACACAGCCAGGACACGGCATGTCACGGTGCTATTTTCAAAACACAACGAGGAAAACATCTTATATACTCCGTAGTTGCTCCCCTCTCGGTCCCTACCTTGGGATATTCCAAATTAAAACCAGATAAATAACCCAGAGCCACAGCTACTATCCAACCATGGCCCATCCTTCACCTCCGAAGTACACAACCCTGGACTCACCAGCGAGCATCAAATGGCGCACTCAACGGCTCTCTATCTGTCTTCGCTTCACTACAATAATCGCCTCCTTAGCGGCTGTTATCTCATTTGGATACACACAAGGCCTGCATGACAGAGAGGTGGTGACCTCACCGGACTTGGGCCAACACCTAATCACTCCAGTTACAGGGACGGTGAGTCTCGTTGCCTCCCTTTCTTCAAGCCAGAAGACTAATCTAACCCTATATAGACCGAATACGCATTCATCTGGTCGCTGATAATCTTCTCCGTCGAACTTGCTACCCCCGTCCCTATCCACCCAAGCATTTATATCGCCTTTGACTTCATCGCCTTCGCCGCCGTCACTGTCGCCTTATGCCTGTACCTCGCATTAATGGAGCCATACTTTACGGGCGGGTACACGTGTGGCCGTCTTGAGCCAGACTGTGACGGGAAGCAGGCTGCGAATGTCGAGTTCTTCGGTACGGCGATGGGCTTCATCGCTATGTAGGTTACTTCATCACCTCGCAGGCTGTACTCAGGCTAACAGCTGGAGCCAGCATCATTCATTTCGGCTTCTTCGGTTGGGCTTGCCGTGCGACGGATAAACTGCGCAAGAGTCAGCGCATCACCAAGGACGCGGCTTGATAAGAAGAGTGTTGCTCGAGTGCCAACGAGCAGACGACTCTTCTATGACCCGATATCTTCTCATTTAATCTCGTCTTGTATTCCCACTATATCAACATTAATGTCTATGTCTAATGCTTAATGCTTTAATGCTCGGGTTTCGCCCAGTTGATCACGTGATTGTCTTCTTCGGAATGTAGTAAAAGCGAGTTTCCTTTCCAAGTCTTTCAATTATTTAATACGTCCTTAAAACTGCGCGAGAGAGCCCTTATCTAGGGTCTACCCAGTTTCGATGAGGTTACATGAGAAGTTTCCTGAATCTAGGTCTGCAAGCTCAAGCACCCAACTATATATTTGTGGCTGTCATTGTTCGCTCTAAGCCCTAATCTCGATTTATACTCCATTTCGGACATGGTCAGGCGCAATCCCTGCTGGATGAGTAGGTTCAATCATAGGCTATGCTACTTGAAGCAGAAATACTGCTTCCCACACGCATATAACCAAAGCTGAACGTGTCTTGTTGGCGCTGCTCTGTTGTTGAATGGTACATTAACACGTGACCGTCAGACAATACATGTCAGGTTCTGCCGCCTGTCACCGCCTCACCCTGTCCTGCGGGGTGGGAGCCTGAGGCTGCCAAGCACTTTCTGCTGGTTTCTGGGGCGAGAGAGACAACCCACGTTTAAGCTTCCAAATGAACTTCCACCCCGCCACCGGCTCAAAAGGCTATATACAGCCAAAGCCAGGTGGTTGGTACAGGCTAAAGAGTACAAGACATCTTCAAAAGGAGATTCGTGCCTAGGATTGCCCCGTATAGCCAAGAGCATCTTGTCATCATGTCTCGAGTGGAACAGCCGCGAAAGCGGGTTTCGTTAGCTTGCACACTGTGCCGGAGGAAGCGAGTACGTGTAAGTGCATGCACCAGGCCGTGCGTGATAGCTGCCTCTTGACTAAAGCCTATTATCAGTGTGATGGCTCAAAGCCGGTGTGTGGTCGATGTGCTAGTGAACAGGAGCAGTGTGAATATCGCCATGACGAAGAACGACGCAAGTAAGTCGTGCTTGTATGGGAGAGTCGTGCATCATCACCGTTTAACAGATGGGGGTTTGCCCAGGCCGCCGAGTAAACACCAGGTCCAGGCGTTAGAGGCTCGGGTTCGCGCGTTGGAAGCCCAACTTGATGAATATCGGAGGCGAGAAAGACAGTTCCAGAATTTTCACCCCCAGTCTTTCCACGAGAGGTATGTTGTACAGTTAGAACCGGGTGGGCCTCCGCATATGCAGGAAACCGGTATCAAGGATGACCTGGCCGACCTGATGGGAGGGCTCAGTCTGGGGGAGGGAAACGAACTCCGTTACTTTGGATCTCGCAGTCACTTGAGCCTCGTTGAGCACCAGATGGAAACACCCAAAGTTCTTTCATCCATTCGCCCAGCAGTATCGGATCGGGGGAACCGCGACATCTACAACTTTCTTGCACCCGATACCCACGACAAGCTTCTAACAGCCTTCTGGAGGTGGCAGAACCAGTGGCAATACCTCATCCACAAGGAGGCGTTTACCAGGAGTCTCGCTCGCCACGGAGAGGATGGATATTGCACTCCGCTCCTGTTAGCCAGCGTGTTTGCTTTGGCATCCAGGTATCTCGACGTGCCAGAGACTCGTGTCGATGGCAAAGATCCGAGGACTGCTGGCGATGCCTTTGCACGGCAAGCTAAAGCGCTCCTCTTCGACGAGATTGAGGCTCCCCGCGTGTCGACTGTCATTGCGGCGGTGCTCATCTCCCTCAAGGAAATGGCAGCGGACACGGAGCCGGCAGGCTGGACCTATCTAGGTAAAAGCTGGCTATATGCGATCCTGTTTTGTCTTCCCTGGACTGACTTCAAACCCTTTCTCGCCCAGGCATTGCCATACGCATGGCGTATAATCTTGGACTACACATTGACCCTAGTCAGTGGGTCAAATCCGGCTCTTTGACTGCCGAAGGGGCAGAGCTCCGCTCCATTGCGTGGTGGGGATGCTATATGGTCGAAAAGTACATACACAAGTGCAGCTGAGGCTGTATTTTTGCCTGGTCGGCAAGCTGACAAGCTGACTAGACTATTTACTGTGGGCATCGGCCGGCCAAGTATCATTCTCGAGCGAGATGTCCAGGTTCCGCTTCCACCCATTCGTGCAGCCATCGATTACCAGCCATGGGACGACACCGGCGCAATTCCCACTGATTCCAAACTCTCCCTGTCTTATTCTATAACAGCCTTCCATTATGCGTGTCGAATCCTCCAGATGGTCGTGCAGCCACTGGATGACATGTAAGTTTCAGCTAACATTACATAGCCGACCTCGTTATCTAACCTAGCCAGATACACACCTAATAGTTCTACAGCCTGGGACGAAAAGAAAAACATCATGACCAAAGCGACGGTTGAATTGACATCCTTCTACAACAGTTTCCCAAGCGTTCTTCGCCTTCCGTCGGCTTCGTCAAAGCAGTCTGCTCCACCACATATTTATTGTTTACAGTAAGTTGGATACATGTAGCTTATTCTTGATATCTCTTTAACAGTTGTCGTAGTATCCACTACCATACTTTAATCATTCTCCTGCATCGCCCGTTCATTAGCGTCCCAGATAGATTAAACCCGTTGGACGACCTTTTAAATGAGGCCCTGATGTCTTACCACGAGCCATGCACCAAATCCGCGGAACAGGTCACGCATCTACTCCAAGTTTACGACAAGCTTTACTCTCTGGTGAGTTCTATGTCCCCCTCAATATTTTGGTTGCCCATTTTCATCCATTGTTGATAACAATTACGCTAATGCCTGCTTAAGAGAAACATCTCAATCTCCGTCGTCGACCCAGCGCGAACAGCCGCGATGATCCATCTCTTCAACATGACGTCCGCCGACACGCTGACGCAAGACAAGTCCAAACGATTCTTCACGCAGACATATCACTATCTCCAAAAAATGCAGACAGCATGGGGGTGGGCAGAGCGATCAACCAGAACGCTGGCCGCCATCTCGCGCAAATGGGGCCTGCAGGACCGATTACAGGGGCTGCTGTTTCCCCGCAGGGCCGAAAGGGAGCAGCAGGAACAGCTATTGTCCTCTCCTGATCCACCATCGGCGTTGAAAGATCTCGATCCGTATGGGTTTATGGAGTGGCAGGAGTTGACTTCGCGGGCGGCGGACCAGGATACTATCGACCCGGACTTGTTGGTTATGCCACCTGGCGATGAGCCTTTGCCAGTATTGGACTTTAGGTTGGAGGATTGATATTATATATATATATATATAAATCTTGTTATTTGACGGAAGAGATCATCGCCAGTCCCGTGAGGTAGTTAGATGATACTTCGATCGCGAGGCGGCTCCTCGTATTTGTTAAGTATATATTGCCAGATTTAATCTACAACCCTTCTCATAAGCATGATAGCTAACTTCATTCAGAGACTGTAGACGGGAAGTTTCACTGTCAACATCTCTTATATTGGAATGCACAATCTTGGATCTACAGTCAAGCTCCCATTGTTGCTGTTGCTGATAACGCAACGTTTCTCTCAATAAAACACGGTTTATTTATTTTATTTATTTCTTAGTAATGCCAGCAATTCGAAGCCCTGGACAAAGCATTTGTTTCCAACAGAGCCTGGACAAAAGTCGTAACAGCGCGTACAGCAATAGCGGCAATCTTATCACCATCACCGGCATCCGGATCAAACGAGCAAACCGTAAGCGACTGCGGCCTTGTACCCATGCGGGGCACCAAGTCCATGCAGGCAAGCACATCCTCCTCCATCATCCCGCCAGGCGAGGGGTAATCGTTCACCTTGCCGTACGACTCATCGAGGACATCCAGATCCAGGTGGACCAGCACGGGCCCATACTCGCGTGCAGCCAGGTGCTCCTTCATCTGCGCCGCAAAGTCGACCTTGACGTCGGCGCGTCCCCAGACGGCAGCCATCCCGGCGTCGATAACGCGTTGCCGCTGCACGGGGGACTGGTCGCGCAGGCCGCAGTACAGGAAGCGGGCGTCGTAGGTGCGCGGGGAGTAACCGGGGACAGTGTGCATGAGGGTTTTCCAGCTCTCGCCGCGGAGCATGGAGAGGCCCATGGCGTCGAAGTAGCCGTTCTCGTTGACGTCGGGGGAGTCGAGGTCGTCGTGGGCGTCGAAGTAGATGAAGCCGAGATCTGAGACCGGGAGGCCGCAGGCGACGGCGGCGCTGGCCATGCAGTTGCCGGAGAGGATGAGCGGGAAGCTGTTGGCGGCTACGGCCTGGGAGACGGCGGTGGAGGTGCGGCGGAGGAGTTCGAAGCTGCGGCCGATTTCGCCTTCGAAGGTGTCGACGGCGGGGAGTTCGTTGAGGGTGACGGCCACGCCGAGTTTCTCGAGGGCTTGGATGAGTCCTAGCGAGCGGATCCGGTGAGGGCCGTTGCCGACGCGGTGGTCGCGCGTTCCCACATGGTAGGGGGAGAAGATGATGGTGATGGAAGAAGCGGGCATTTTTCCTTTTTTACAGAAGATGAACAGATAAGAGAAAGAGCAACTTGAACTCTGCAGTTAAATACCCCTAGCTTTGGATTTTAAACGGGATTTGATCACTCTTTGATATCCAGCATGTAGTGGTTCCACTCGTTCCATGCTTGCATGTTTGTATCTGAATTACCGTTTCACCACGTATGATGACCAACAGGAACGATTGACTCGGAGATACGCCTACTTTTCTTGAATTATTACCTTTTGTTTTTACTGTTTGATTGATCTTCTCCGAGAGATATTATATCGCGCCTTCTTCTTTTCTTCTATCCATCTGCCCTTGTATTTTGATGTAAAAGTTGGATCTAAAGATGCACGCCGAACCTTCACCCATGAGCCACACGGCAATGGTGTACGACCACCCTGGAAAGGTCTCAGTCAAGCGAGTCACAGTTGAAACCCCAGAGCCCACGTTTGGGCAGGTCCTCGTTAAATTGTCAGCCACTCCAACGGACGAGGAAATACGCGGGAAGTGCTGACCTTGGTAGAACCCATAGCGGTGTCTGCCATTCAGACCACGGACTTATGATCAACGCGGTACGTCGAGAAAGAGTACTCTCTCCGTCCCAACAGACCTGACATGGCTACAAAGTGGGAGCGATACCCGAGACCGACCATGGTCAATCAAATTGGCGGCCATGAAGGAGTAGGACACGTGGTGCGACTAGGGCCCGGCTTAGGAGACGGTCCTGTGAAGATTGGCGACCGTGAGTAACTGAACTAACTAGCTTGCATGTTATTTTCAGACATTCCGGGAATTGACAGCTGGATTCATTTGATTCTAGGAGTCGGAGTCAAGTTCATACACAAAGCATGCCGCATCTGCCGAGCCTGCGTAGTCGGCGCCGAAAGCTGCTGCGCAACGATGCAGATCTCCGGCTACTACACCCCGGGCACCTTCCAGGAATACTGCGTGGCCCCCGCAGACTACGTGACCCCGATCCCCGACGAAGTCCCCGGCCATCTGGCGGCCCCGCTGCTCTGCGCGGGGCTATGTGCCCTCAGCGCTCTGCGCAAATCGCGCGCCGCCCCCGGAGACTGGATTGTCGTGCTGGGCGCGGGCGGGGGCGTGGGCCATTTGGCGTGCCAGATTGCCTCGCGGTCTCTAGGGCTACGTGTGATTGGGGTCGACTTCGCGAGGAAGGAAGAGCTGGTAGTGCGCAGCTGCGGTGCCGAGGCATTTATTGCTCTCGACCAGAGCGACGACAGGGTCAGCTCGGTCATGAAGGTCACGAGTGGCCAGGGCGCCGCGGGTGTGCTGGTGTGTACCGGAGCGGACAGCGCCTTTGCTGAGGGTCTTGAGATGCTCCGGTTCAACGGTGTGGCAGTCGTCGTTGGGGTCCAAGAGGGCAGGGAGCGGCCCATTGCCAACGCCTCGCCGAACCTGTTCTTGTTCAAGCAGCTGAGTATCGTTGGATCTTCTGTGGGAAATTATAGGGAGGCTGTCGAGGTTATGGATCTGGCGCGACGAGGCATCGTCAAGGCACATGTTACCGTGGAGCCGTTATCGAACTTGCAGAGTGTTTTCGAGCGGATGGAGGCTGGCAAGCTAATGGGTAAGTTGGTGCTGAGTATGTAGATGTGCAATATGATACTATACGTAGAATCAACCGAGCTACACATTAGTTGTTCTAATATAGACGCAGCTGTCCGTTGTCCGAAGCGCTTTACGAAATGGGATCTAGATAAATCGACCCTATCGTGCGAGATCTCAGCACGGTTCAAGGACTCAGAGGGGATGACATTGATCTCCTTACAGGGTTGAGATGACTGGCAGGAGAATGACAATGAATCCTTCTCTGGCATGCGAGTCTGCACTAAGAAAACGTTTTCGACGGTCGTATTTGGTCAGACACAGCTAGTAAACCTGATTTGCAATAAAGATACGCCAACTTGCTCGCCATGAGATTGACATACATAGTCCCAAGTTCGGCTGTCAGCCTCTGTAAGCATACCCAATAAACGGTAATATTACGAGACACGACAAGTCTGGTCTTGTCTGAAACCAGACCCACCCGGAATAGCATTATCCAGCGGGAACCCTGCCCAATAACCCCAATTCGTGGTTACTGTTAGGTGATAATTCTCCTCGCCACGCAGAGAATCTGATCATCTCGATTACAGAACCTCGGGAAACGACTGCGGTGAGCATTAATTCACCGCATGTCTCCGCAGCGTCTTTGTAATGTAATGTAACATCGGGCGTCTGGAAGCATTCATATCTTTCAGTGTGCCTTGGGGAAATGAGCTCACCAAGTTCATGGTGCTTCAGTTGACCAGCTGACTGACCCCTTTCGGGCTGGCTACATCGCTTCAATCACCCTTAGAGGCGTACAGCGACCGGCAGTGATACAACAAAAAGTGTTGTCGAAGCTATTTTTTGGCCAAAGCCGACCTATAAGGCCGGGTTTAGAAGAAACCAGGCAAAAAAAGATCTTGATTTGCAACTATTTCACATATCTCTTTTTAAAGCTCAACCTTCGATTTCCCCTTGAAACAAAATCCGTAGCATGCAAATGCGCCCTGTTCCTGCCCCTAATGCCCCCATTCCAAGTCTTCATTTGCGGGGAACCACGCAAAGAGCGTATAAAAACCACATCAAACAAGTTTTTCAGCACCATACTCCGAGTCAGTGTTTCCAGATTTGACCTCAAAACCATCGAGATTTGTCGTTGGCGCTGCAACCTTTTCCCCAAACGCCTCCCCAATCTCCTCGAGCGTTGCACCTTTGGTCTCGGGGAAGTACTTCCAGACAAACGGCACTCCAGCCAGGGGAACAAGGAAAAACACAAAATAATACCTCCACCCGACATTCCCAAATGCAGCCGGAGCTGCTTGCGTGTAGATTAGCGTGGCACAAGCCTGAGTGAAAATCGAGATCCCCGTGCCCATCGCGCGGATGTGCGTTGGGAATATCTCGACGCAGTAGACGTAGCAGGTGGCGTCGAGACACAGTCCATAAATGGTCACATAGAAGAACAGGAAGAAGACCCCGAACCCATTACCGACCCTGTTAGAGGTACCGGAGAACTTGGCGACCATGGCCATCTCGCAGATTATAGCGACTGAGCAGCCACACAGGCCACTGATTAACAAGCGAGTCCGGCCGACCTTGTCCATGATGCGCGAGGCCCAGTAGTTCATAAATGCGGCCCAGGTGAGATAGCACGCGTAGAGGAGCAAGGGGATTGACCTGTACAGTCCGAGGCCATTGTAGAGCATGACCTGGTAGTTATTAACCACAAGCACACCCGTCGACTGGCAGAGGAATTGCGTGAGACAGCCGAGAAGGAGTCGTTTCCGGTATGAGGGGACGGTTAGAAGTGGGAACCGGCCAGTCTGTTCGTACATTTGCCGGTCGAGGGCGATTTGCTGGGTCACTTGTGTCAGCTCCTTGCGGGCTACGAGGCCGCTGCCGTCATCTGGGTGGAGTTTCTCTAGGACAGCGAGGGCTTCACTCTCACGGTCGTGCTCCGCAAGCCAGCGCGGAGACTCTGGGATCCAGGGGGTACCAAGCAAGAGGAGAAGGGGGCTAATGGCTTGGGCGGAGAGTTCAAAGCGCCATTGGAAGGCAGGGTTCGGTGAGAAGTAGCAGCCGTAACCGGTCCAAGCGGCAAGGGCCTGGTCGGGCAGAGAATAATTAGTATCTTGTCTTGTGTGAACGCGCGCGGCGAGGGGGTGTGCGTGGCTTACATGTCCCGTTACAATGAGCAGGCCGTGGCTGCTCACCATTTGGCCTCGGACCTGAGCAGGGGCGACCTCGCACTGGTAAAGGGGGACGAGGGCCAACATCAGGCCAACGCCAACTCCGTTGAAGAAGCGGCCGACAAGGAACATGGCGATGTGAACTGAGCCACCCTGAACTGCGCTGGAAACGATACACAGCACGCATGTCCACTGGATTGTCCTCATCCGGCCTAGCCGGTCAGCGAGGAAAGTGGTAAGGAGAGCTCCGACTGCACATCCTCCCGCAAAGAGACCCGAAGTGGCACCGGTGATTGAAGCGCTCTTTGACGAGGTGAAGTCCAAGTCGAAGTAGTTGAGAAAGGACTCCAACCCCAGCACGGAGCCTATCACCGCGAGGCTGAACCCGTATGTGACGGAGCCTGACAAACTCCAAGATCAGCTTTAGTTACGAATTAGGTCATACTGTGGTGGTACAGGCATACCTAAAGACACAAAAAGAACAATTAAATGGTTGTATAGATTCATGGTGGTGTCGGGGGAAGAAAGAGAACTTGAACCGGTTGTCAACCAGCCAGGTCCCTGAGAGCATCTATATATACTTTGCGGCTATAAGCCCAGGATCCTAAGCAGCATCCCCAGATAAGTCCCAAGGACTAATCTGTCCTAGTGAGATGCATATCTCCAATCCAACAGCTTGGTAGATACGCCCCCGACGGTGAGGGCACCGCGGTATTGGGTCGAATGAGCGATATAGCGGATCCACATGATAATGGTCTGATATCCTCTCAATGTTATCTACCCCATGGAGTTATCGGCGAATTAAAGATCTCGTTTTTTCCTGGGGATTTTGGGTTTTGGGTGGTAGGGCATTACCCGCCGGAAGGGCATTATCCGGCGGCACGATAACTAACATTTACGTCAGTTAGAACCCCGAGAATGCCCCGACCCCAACTCACATATTAGTCAAGGTACCGATGGGGAATCCTGGATGATTGGGCAGAGCCAGATAACTGGGCTTGTGGAGTTTATGGGGGACTTCATCCAGGCTGGGGAAGCAGATAAGAAAGGTCATTTACTTCTGTAAAGAGACTACATACTCCTCGTAGAAAAGATTAGTATTTCAATCAATCATTCTACAAGCCCTGGGGAATGGCTTACGTCTCTTACAAGTCAACATATTTACAGTTTTATCACGGTGTCCTCCGATCAATTGCGGCCCCCTGAGGCATCGCCCAGGGATCAAACAACATGTTTCTCTTCCTAGGTAAAGAAAAAATAGCGCTCACTACTCAGTAATATACCCCAATAGGGCAGTCCCAGCTATGAATGTTATTCAATCCAAAGCCTTACAATGGATTCATGTCCTCGCTTGAGGCCTCGAAAAGGGAAGTCCTGCCGGATTCATCTGTAGCCTTGATATTTACACCTTTATCCAGGAGGAGCTTTCTAGTGTTGAACCCTGGTGACCACTATTAATTTGCTTCGAGGCCGAACCTACCGTTAGTCAGCGCCCGCCCAGTCATTTCCAGTCATTCCCTTGTATTGTTTTTAGTTCCTATTTTAGTTAGTCAGATTACCCCTTTTCCTCCTGTATTTAGTACAGTATCCTGCTAGATTCGAGGAATCAGACCTTTATCTTCTTGTGGTTGTGGACCGAATATTTCGTACGCCGCGAGCTCCGACAACTAGGGACCTGTTGTTCCTCGGCACGTGATTGAAAGAACCGCCAGGACGGCACGCCAGATACTGGTGCCTCAGGCAAGCATTTAATTGAGTGACCGCAGTGGCTCTTGGTGCCTGGCCATGCCAAGAAACTCTTGGTCCCTCCCTTTGATTGCTTCCCCAACTTCGGTTCGTGCGCAAGAGACATCCGATTCTGCCGCGTACCACCGCCAGGGTCGCACGGCAGGAGCCTACGAGGCACTTTTCGCTGGTTTCTGGGAGCCCCACCAGTGACCAGTCAAGGACGGGGCAATTCCAACCGTTTCCATTTCTCCTCAAAGGCGATCGCAGCAGGCACGGGAGGAACCGATATCGCTCTCGGTACCAGTTTACCAACACGTGGCCAGCAGCACCGTGGAGTTTCCACGGGAGTTTCGACGGCGGAGACTCGACTCCAATGCGACGGAGTGCCGCCTCACTGCTCGCCCGGAGACTGGAGTTGGGCACCAGAGCCGTGAGTGTCTGCGCGGATCGTAAGGGTAGCGCCGCAGCGAGCCATACACTGTCGAAATTTCGACAATGACACCACCGAGACGATTCTCCCACGCCGAAATAGAGCCGACTGCGCCATCGAGGGGCTGGTGGGATACAACGGTGGTGGATTTGTCGGGCTCTTGGCTGCCATCGCGCTCTGGGTCCGCTCAACGTTGAGTGCTCCGGGCCCGATGCCGGCTCTCTCCGAGGGCTGCCTGTATCAGGACTAGGCTCTTTGGACGCTTCCACTACTACGCGTGTGCATATTACAAATGCCACGGAGGCGAGATTGTGCCATTTGAGCCCTGAGACTAGAGGTGATGTGCGATATGTCCTGGCTAACCCTGTGCAACAGAGACCAGCTGTACTCGAACCGCGTACGTCCACCGACCCCCTTCCTACACTCGCGGTGCTACCTGTCTTGACCATAGTCGAGGAGGAAATCCCACGGTTTGGCAACTGAGCACTGGCCAGCATGCTGTCCGTGCAGTTTCGGAACATGACCGAGCGACTTGACGGGAGATGAGAGTGAGACATACTGGAATCTTCTGTCCGGGAGTGAATTGGGCGCCGGGCCGCTCTGGTCTGGATGCTGGTCTTGCTATGCAGGCGGCTCGATGCGGGCGCACAATAATAGTCGGGAGCCTTGGAAATCGAAAACAGACCTCGTAGTCGACTCGTATCGCAGGCCCCGTCTTCTGCAATGGCTCTCAACCTCATATCGCACCGTCGATCGGAGCCTCAGCATGACTCGTCCACATAATCACCATCAACGGTGGCCAATCTGACGAAAAACTCTCCGATCACAAGAAGTCCGCACTCTATGACGCTCTATGGCCTTACCTGCGGCAGCCCTGCATATTATGCGCCAAGTTCCTATGAAGAACGCTGAGGCACATTGTGGTCTGGCGCTAGGACTGTCCCTATGACGTCTTAGCATATACCAATGTGTAGGCGTGTGTCACAATCGTTTAGAGCGCGAGCCAACACACGTTTATACAAGATTATGACCTACTTGTCCCGCGCACCTCCTCGCCGGTAGAAGTGCGAGAAACACTCCGACCGCACGACATGAACCTGCAATACCTCGGAGCGGGCCGGATTGGCAGGCTTTGGCGGATCTATGGTGTGCGTTACTCTCCTAATTGAAACTATATATGACCTGCATATACCATCGAGGGCTAGAGTGTTTGCCGAATCTATATGCTGTTCGACGCCCACACATTATATAAATGTTTGATCACAAGGGCCTCGAGTTTAACGTGCAAGCTGAACAGCCTGATACTGCAAAGGTCTTAGCTCTTGAATCTGCCCTACAACAAGACCATGACGGGGGAGACTTCTTTGGCCCATTGACGAAGCGACCGACCGGTGACCGCGTTTTTCGACCAACGAAAGGAAGGCTAGCCACATAACTTCCACATGTAATTGTGTTGCTCGGCGATACGAATCGGGCAATAAGCATCTTGGCCGACGGCCTAGAGGAGGGGTGTGCTGTCGCTGAGCGAATGTGCCCACAATCATGGCCGCTCGCTGCTGTAGCTGAGTATACCCCGCGCTGAGCCTTTCGTCAGTTTCCCGCATCAACCCACTGGTTCAGGCAGAAGATAAATTAATTTTTTTGCGGGACGCGTTTTAGCATGGCGATCCACCGAGTCATGACCGAGAGTAGAAAGATCGCGTCCTACACTGGGTGCGGCGTAGACTCGTAGGTGGTACCAAACCCAAGTTACCACGAAGGCCGCCGGATTGAGCGTTTGTGTGCTGCTTGCCCCCCCCCAACTCTTCTGAAAAGGCTTCATCGAGGTGGATTTGCTGTTCGCATGGATGGAATGCACAAACTGCTTGAGAATGCAGTTTCCCATATAGCAACTTGGGACGCCTGAATTGTGGAGGCTCTAATCTAATTCTATTGGCGATGAGGATAGGCAATTATCGAGTTAACTGTGATCAAGCTGCAGGCCAGAACTTCTTCAACACCCAAATCGAGCGGTGTGCACAACCAACTCAACCGACCTTGCAGGCGATATTGACATTGGCCAACCGTCCAGTTCGTACGCATGATCTCTGTGGCCCAGATCGTAATCCTCCAGTAGGATAGAACCAACAGCCGCTCATCACGTCTCTCTCGTTTGTTGGGCAGCCCCCAAAACTATGGATGCAACTGCTATCGCTTCTCGAGCAGGGCGCCTGTGGTCGTTTCCCCAATATTGGACAGCCGCGCATTCGCAATCGGCCCGAGTAGCGACAGGTTGCTGCAGGAGACTCAGGGGTAGACCGAGAACAAATTGCATGCAAAAATTTCCCACGCGAATATAAAGCAACCCGATAGACTGGCATGACGGTCGCGCGAGGTCTGCATTTATGTTCCTCAAAGTACCGTGCCCGGGTGTGACACCATGACAGCCTGGTGGTTCTAGCTGGCGAGCCTGTCGCTGCTTATGGTATCGACACTCGGCCTTGCGACTCCCAATCTTGGGAGCCGTTGTACCTCGCTGAACACGCGGAAATCATGGTCGGTGAGCACCCGTAGTCGTAGTTGCATCAACCGGCTGACCTCAGCAGGTACGCGTTGAGCAAGCTCGAGCAAGCCGGTGAAGGACAATTGCGCAATGGTGGCATCTGGACTGCACGCTGACGATGATGGGACAGAGTATCTTCGCGCCGCACGATGCTTGATCAACCACCCTCCGATCACCGGGTCAATCGAGGGCGCCCGAAGTGTGTGGGACGAGTTGCACCACACGCATATCTGGCAGGGCAACTACATCCATTACGTGGGCCATTTTCTCCCCTGGCATCGTTATCTCGTTCGCACGCACGAGCTCCTGCTGCAGACCTTATGTGGGTACACGGGCGCGCAGCCGTACTGGGACGAGCTTGCGGATTATGAATCGGGACCGATAGACGAGACGGCGATCTTCGACCCCGTGTTTGGGTTTGGGGGCGACGGCGATGGCGGCGGTGAGCGATCCACAATTTTGTCTTGAACGTAACCTCGTGTTTGGCGCGCCGCAAGGGATATGATTATGTACGTATGGGCTGACACACAGATCGGCGCACGAGGGACAGACGGTGGTTGCATCCAAGACGGCTCCTTCCGCGACCTGACGCTGCACATGAGCCGAGAGGGAAACCACGCGAGCTACTGCCTCAGCCGCGCCTTCAACCAGTCGGTGTTCACCTGGGCGAACCGGTCGAACATAGAGGAGTGTTTTGCCATGACCGAGTACGACGACGCATGGCAGTGCTATAACCAGTATCCGCACAGTGCGGGGCACGCAGCGGTTGGTGGCGTGGTGAGTGAGACCAACCTGTCTGTAAGAGGTGGAGACTGGAGAAAGTACTAGTCCCAGGTCTGAGCTAACCGTGACATGTTTCCCTCGCTTGTCGAATCAACCAGATGGCCGACCCCTGCGAGAGCAACGGCGACCCAATCTTCTATCTCCACCACGCGTACCTGGATCGGATGTGGTGGCAATGGCAACAGGCGGACGAGGCGAGCCGGCTGACGGCGGTTGGGGGCGCGAATGTGCCGCCGCAGGCGACTCTCGACCTGGTGGGATTACCAGGGCCGAGCGCGAGCGTAGTGGATTACAATGGCGACGAAGGGGACACGACCACGTTGAGGCACGTCCTGTGGGTGCACGGAATAACTCCGAACGTGACGGTTGCGGAAGTGCTGGACCTGGGCGGCGAGGTCATTTGCGCGACATACGAGTGAGGCCGCAGCCTGAGTGGGAAAAAAAGCCGCAAAAGCAAAAGCTGGGGAAACGCGGCAAGGTTGCAATAGCCTGTTGATAAGTGTCGATCTCGATAAGTGCGCCCGGAGTGCTCCGTAATCGAATGGAATAATGTTATCTGGATCAGCAGTGATGACATTTTGCAGCCTCTGCCCGATTTCTGGAAGCCCCGCGAGTGCCGGTGCTAGTCCCAACGCAGTTAGACGAGGGTCATCACTCCTGTGATTGGCTGCCGGCCCAGATAAGCCCCGTTGGCATCGGCAGCCTAGGACAGCGCCACAAGGCTTATTAGTCACAGAAACTCTAATCTGGCCAATCAGAACCCCCTGGCGCGCTCTTTCCCTTTTGGGCGGACAGAATCCGGCGGCGGTTTCCACAACGTTACAATTTTGTGTTCTTCAGATTCTGTCCAGTTCCGTCGCTCCTCTTCAACTCTTCCTCTCGCTCTCTTCTCCAGACTCCAGACTCTCCAGTCCATTCCTCCCCTCCTCCCTCTCACCTCCCTGCATTTCGCCCGTCTCGCCTCCCACAATGGCGTCTTCAACAGACATCTCCGACAATGACTCGAAAAAGGTCACCATGGCCCCCGGCGCTGAGAAGCCCGACATTTCGGGCCTCCCTCAGTACGATGGCGACCTCGTGGCCGAGATGAGCGAGCGGGAGCGGACCGTCTACGAACACGGTATCCAAAAGTTCAACCGGCTGGGCTGGAAGCGTCTCACTATCGTCCTCATCGTCGAGGCCATTGCCCTCGGCAGTCTGTCTCTACCCTCCACCTTTGCAACACTCGGCATGGTCGCGGGTGTGATCTGCACGGTCGGCCTCGGCCTGCTCGCCATCTACACATCATTCGTTGTCGGCCAGGTCAAGCTCAAGTTCCCCTTGGTCCACCACTATCCCGACGCCGGAAAGCTCATGTTCGGTCGCTTCGGTTACGAGCTCATCAACTTCATGCTGATTTGCCAGCTGCTCTTCCTGACGGGCTCTCACACGCTGACTGGTGCCATTGCCTGGATCGACATCACCCAGAGTGACGTCTGCTCCGTCGTCTTCGCTGTGGTCTCTGCCATCATTCTCTTGATCCTGGCTGTTCCTCCCAGTTTCACCGAGATGGCCGTTCTCGGCTACGTGGATTTCGTTTCGATCATCGTCGCCATCGGAATCACTATCATTGCTACCGGTGTCGAGAGCTCCAATGCTCCCGGCGGGCTCTCTGCTGTCAACTGGTCCGCCTGGCCCAAGGAGGACATCAGCTTCACTGATGCTTTCATCGCCCTCACCAACATCATCTTCGCTTACAGTTTCGCCATGTGCCAGTTCTCGTTCATGGACGAGATGCACACCCCCCAGGACTACGTCAAGTCCATCTGGGCCCTCGGAATCACCGAGATCTTGATCTACACACTGACCGGAGCTATCGTCTACGCCTTTGTTGGCCAGGGGGTCGAGAGTCCCGCCCTGCTGTCTGCCGGTCACCTCATGAGTCGCGTTGCTTTCGGTGTTGCCCTGCCAGTCATCTTCATTAGTGGATCCATCAACACTGTCGTCGCTGGCCGTGTCGTCCACGGTCGTATCTTTAAGGACTCGCCGATCCGCTTCATCAACACCAAGATGGGCTGGATCACCTGGCTGATTGTGATTACCGTCGGCACCATCATTGCCTTTATCATCGCCGAGGTCATTCCATTCTTCAACGATTTGCTGTCGATCTCTTCTTCGCTCTTCATCTCGGGCTTCACCTTTTACTTCCCCGCCTTCATGTGGTTCATGCTCATTCGCGAGGGACCCTGGAACTCGCGCCACAACCTGATGCTTGGAGCACTGAACCTTGTGTGTATGCTTATCGGTTTCCTTGTGCTCGTGGCGGGTACCTACTCCAGTGTCAAGGACATTGTAAGTTGTGCGATCTCGAATCCTACAGAACCATTGCTAACCACCTTGACAGGTCGACAAATACAACGCAGGAACTGTGCGCGGTGTTTTCAGCTGCTCCAAGCCGTCGTAAGCGGCTTTGTTTGTCATTGCATTTTTGTTAGAGCCATAGCGACGCGTCTGATGCATTTGCCTGCGCTTTGCACGTTCGATTCGACGTACATTTCCTTGTAGGCTAAGAAGGGCCGGCCCTGAGTGTATAGTACCGCATATCACGATCTCCATAGCAATCGATTTTTGAATACTTTGCATGTCCTGTAAAACGTAACTTTGAATTGTAGAATGTCTGGTATACTTTCGATTAAGGCGTCTATATAAAGATAACAAATTATCCAACCCACGGCTTTTATGCAACGTAGTTCGTACCAACAATATCCTCCCTCGAAATCCCACTCCGCTCACACATGGCCCGGAAAATGCCACCTCTCTCCCATAGATTCAACGGCGTATCCATCTCGGCAATGGCCCCCTGATCCATGACACAGATGCGGTCATACTGGATAATCGTCCGCAGGCGATGCGCAATACACAGCAGCGTCTTCCCCTTGAAGCCAGCCGCCATCGTCTCCTGGATCCGCTGGTCCGTCGCAAAATCCACCGACGAGGTCGCCTCATCGCAGATGATGATCCGTGCGTCACGGACGAGCGCACGAGCAAGTGCCATCAGCTGCCGCTGGCCGAGCGAGAATGTCAGTCCTTCTTCGTCGACTGGAGTGTCAAGCGTCAGTTTCGCTGTTCCGGTTGTTGTCGTCTGAGCCTGCGGCGCGGACTCGATCTGATCCGTTTCCTTGTCGCCGTGCCCGGCCGTCTCCCCATCACTATCACCCGGCGACTCAATCAGATGCGCCTGGCGCAACGCATCCCAAAGCTCGAGATCCGTATGCTCATTAAACGGATCAAGATTACTCCGGATGGACCCGCGGAAGAGCGTCGGGTCCTGGGGGATAATCGCCAGCCTTGAGCGCAGATCCTGCAAGCCGACAGTCGCGATATCGACGCCGTCGATGGCGATGCGTCCGCCCGACAACTCCGTCAGTCTGAACAGCGCAGACATGATGCTCGACTTGCCCGCACCCGTGCGGCCCACGATCCCGATGCGCTCACCGCCGGCTATTTCCATCGAGAGGTCCTTCAGCACGAGCGGGAGGCCGGCGCGGTAACGCATCGCCACCTTGTCAAAGGTGATCTGGCCGCGCTGCGGCCAGGACTCGGGGACTGGAGCGAGGTGCGCGGGGGCTTCCTCCTCAAGCGAGGTGCCGTAGTAGTGGACGCGCTCGGTGGCGTTCATGTTATTCTCGACCTCGGCGAGCTGGCGGACGGTGAACTGGAGCATCTGCGCGATGGCGAGGATGTACGAGAGGACTAGCCCGGAGATGCTGGGGGAGACGTCGAAGCGCGAGGTGACGACGAGGACGCCCGTGACGAAGACAAGGAGGAGGGCGACGGCGTCCAGGCGCACGCTCAGCCAGCGCTGGTTCGAGAAGGTGAGGAAATACGCGCCGTTCATCGTGTTGATGGAGTCACGGATCGACTTGCGGAACTGCGTCTGGACGCCGTAGGCGCGGATCGAGGCTGTTCCCGTGATGGCTTCGCCGAAGCGGGCGTAGACGGTGGAGCGGAGGATGGACTCATGGCGCTTCATCTCGCGCGCGGAGGCGCGGTAGTAGTTTGAGGCGAGGAGGAAGAGGACGAAGAGGGGCGCGAGGGCGATGGCGAAGTAGTGATAGAAGACGATGATGAGGACGATGATCGAGACGATCATGGTGATGGTGAGCGAGTACATGCGCATCGCGTCGCAGAGCTCGTTGTCCATGACCTGGATGTCCTTGGAGAAGCGGTTGGTAATGCGGCCTAGGGGTGTAGTGTCGAAGAAGGACATCGGGGCGCGGAGCACGCGCGTCATTGCGCGCTGCAGCATCGCCTTGCTGGCGTTGGTCCCCGCGGTTGTCATGTAGGTTGAGTAGACGAACATGGAAATGACGGAGCCCGCTCCCAGCCCCGCGTAGATGCCGATGTATTGGCCTGTGTTGAGGGCCGGGTAGTGGTCTGAGGTCCAGTAGGAGAGCCAGAGCGAGGTCCAGATGTTGATGACGTTGGCGAGCGCGAGGAAGAAGAGGATGGCGACGGCGTGGAAGTAGCTGCCGGAGGCGGACATGTAGGCCTTCCAAACGGACCAGCCGACCGAGTCGGTGGCTTTTTCTTCTTGCTGCATGAGGGCTGCGCCGGGCTTGACTGGCTTCGCGGTCTTTTGATTCTCGGTCTCTTCTTCGATGGCTTCCGTTGCTTCTTCGGTCTCTTCCTTGGAGTCCTGCGAGGCGGTCGAGAGGAGGCGCTTGAAGTGCTCGTTGTCACGGACGAGCTCCTCGTATGTGCCGACGGCGATGATGCGCCCTTCGTCCATGACGACGATGCGGTCGCAGCGGCTGAGGACGTGCAGCTGGTGCGTGGCGAGGATGCGGCAGCGGCCCTTGAGCAGGCCGCAGATGGCCTTGTCCATGATATGGCGGCCGACGTGGGCATCGACGGCGGACAAGGGGTCATCGAGGAGGACGAGTTCAGCATTGAAGTAGATGGCACGAGCGATGTTCAGCCGCTGCTTCTGGCCGCCGGAGATGGTGATGCCTCGTTCGCCGATCTCGGTCTGGTCGCCGTTGGGGAGGATTTCGAGGTCGGGTTTGAGCGCGCAGGCGTCGATGACTTGGTTGTACCATTCTTCATTGTACTCCTTTCCGAACAGGATATTGTCGCGGAGTGTGGTGTTTTGAATCCACGTATACTGTGGACAGAATGCGCGGGATGTGCTGAGACGGACACCGCCATCGGTCATACGCATGTCACCGGCCAGGGCAGAGAGCAGCGAACTCTTTCCCGAGCCTACGCCACCGATCACGGCGATCAGCTCGTCGCGGCGGACGTCGAGGTCGAGGTCGCGTAGCTGGAATGGTTCCGCGGGTTTGTCACTAGACTTTTCGGCCGCTGGCTTGGCTTCTTGGCTAGGGGCAGTCTTCTTCTCCGCCTGCTCCGCCTCTTTATCCGCTGCTAGGCGCTCCCAGGTGAATGACGCATGGTCGATTTCAATCGCGTTGGCCATGTGTTCGTCATGCTGGATATCTTCCTCTTGCTCCTCGGCGACGATGAATTCCTGAATCCGATTGAGAGCTGTCCACGCGTCGGTAATCTGGCCGATGACCAGCGGTAGCAAATTCAACGGCATACGCAGCGAGTTGAAGAGCGCCAGGGACGAGAAGATCGGTGCCGGGTTTAGGTCGTTGTTCGTCAGGGCGTAAGTGATAAAGGCCAGCATCGAGGCGAAGACGGGGATGGACATGGAGACGCAGAGGATGCCATTACGCACGGCGAGTAGAGTCTGGATCGATCGAATCTCGCGCCCGCGGATTTCCTTAAGACGGTCTAGGAAACTGCCCTCCCAGCCAAAGTACTTGACGAATCGTACGCCCTGAAGGATCTCTTGCGTCAGCGAGACCCGCTGGTCGGTGAGTTTGTTGATGTTCCGTCGGCGCACAATCAGGAAGCGCACAGCGTAGGTGAGGAATGGGATGCCGAAGACGAGCAGCGCATAGCCAGCCAAAGCGCTGTAGCTGAGATTGACCAACAATAACACGAGGGTCACGATAATCGAGATCGGCGCAGTCCACGAGATATGAAACATTCCACACGCCAGATTGATCCGGTCCACATCGATGCTCATCAAGGCGATGATGCGGCCATTCCCCCAGCCCTTGCCGTCCGTTTTGGGCGGAGTGCCAGGCTGCTTTAAGGCCTGGTCCTTGGCGGCGGCCAGCTCTTTGGCCTTCTTCTCCTGCTCCTCCGGCGTCTGCTGCCCACCAGCCTTGGCCCGAGCGGAGAGTTTCATCGCCTTGTTGAAAATGTGCATGATCAAGACGGCGCGGACCTGTCCACCGACAATCTGCCCGCGGTAGAGGAACTGATTCGTGCACAGAGACTGCAGCGCCTGCATGACGGTGATACCGACGGCGAAGCCCATGCCGCGGCCGATATGCGGGGCGGGCTGGCCGGTATGCTGGGCAACGTAGGCGTCGGTGGCAAAGGCGATCAGATAGCGGGTCAGGTAGGGGGCAAAGACCATGAGCAGCGAGCCGAAGAACTGGCAGATGCCGCCGAGGACAAACTCAAAGCGGAAAGTGTCGTACAAGGCCCAGAGCAGGGGCCGCTTGGCGCCTGCATTGGTCCGTCGCTGGAGGGCATCGTCGAGCTTGGACGAGAGCAGTTCGACCTCTCTGTCTGGGTTGACGGTCCAGATATCTTGTAGCTCGAGCGGGCGGAGGTACCCCACCTAGAGATCACCGTTAGCTTGGCGCTGCGATGAAGCAGGATGGAGGTCAACATACATTCATCAGCGGGGACATCCACTGGAAGTAGACCAGACTGAGGAAGGAGGCGCCATGCTCGCGTGAGACGGAGCGCTCGGTCGGAACGGGCGGAATGCGCTGGAGACGCAGCGGGTTGAGCGTGAAGCGGCGGTACCACTTGGACTTGGCCCGCTGCTTGTGGAGATCTGCACTGCTGCCGTCGGTGGACTCTGCCGAGTTTTGTTTTTCCTGCTGCGGCCCATCCTCTTGTTCGCGCTTGACTTCCATCATTCAGCAGCGGAAAAAGCCCATCTCGAACAGAGAAAAAAAGAACCGAGAGGCTCGAACGAGTCTGGGGAATGTAGTCGATAAAAAGGATTCGTCATCGGTTCTATCGGCGTTAACAGTGCCGACTCCCGGTCTGGCGCTGAATCATATATTTCCTGTTCTGCGGTTGGCCGGAGCAACACGAGGAGGTCTGCGAGTACGAAAACGAGCCGCCAAAGCAGCCGCAATCAAAGAGGGCCGCGCCCTTTGCGGCTCGCTTAATGGCCATTCCTGTCTTCTCCGAGGATGACTCATCGGATATAACATACTGCGGGTAGCTGTAGCACAATAACATATAGAAATTGCGAGAGTAAAGGTTCCTGGACTAGACCAGAATCTGGATGCAACCCCGACCCACGGATCCTGTGCCCCCGGATATTTATAATCCCCGCAGCTTAGTTATCTTTTGTCGGCTTTAATATCCCGAGAAGTCGGAGATATATAATCTGGCGAGAGAGAGCACTGTGCTGCCCAGCGACATTTCTCTGCTTACATACATTTGAGGTTTTTTATGAAGGTTTAATAAACACGGAGTTTAATGAAGACAGACTTTAAAAGCAATGCTTCCTCAAAAGCCTACAATTTATCAAGTCCCCCCCCGATTCGCTTATTCCGGGCAGCCAACTCAGGTGCCACGTTCAAGTTACATCATATCCTCATGTCCCGTTCAATGCTACAGTAAGCCAACAGCGTATTCCGGCCTCCCCACTCAGACAACCAGTAATGCAATCAGTGTTCTAAATCTATCGAGATAATATGGCAGCGAATTCGCGAGGAAAACACCGCCATGAACCTGAAGCGTTGCGAACCCTCGCCGATCCTTCGCTAACCGAAATCACAGCAAATACGAACAACCACCAAAGCACCGCGAAACCGGGCATTCTGTGAATGTACAGCCTCAGACCCTCGCGTCATGATCGACCGCCAAGATCGCCCCCAACCAGCGCGGTGTATGTACAAAATCGTAGGGAAATCTGTTTCGAGGGGAAATTAGGTCCTGTTGGATCTCCGATCCTCGCGATGTCAGGCCCCCAGCCAAGAACTCCGCCACGAGATCCAAGTCCAACTCTTGTCCAAGCCATGGGCCCGCGCTCTTGGCTGCACTTTGCACGTCATCTCCGCTTCTTTGCTGAGCGAGCTATCGAATATAAATACAACAAAGATGAAGCTCTTGACTAGCTCACTCATCCATATCTGCATTTCTACGATCAAACGCAAGGATCTATCTATACACATCCCAATCGAAACCACCCGAGCCAAAAATGAAATACAGCACCGCTCTCCTGCCTCTCTCTGTCGGTCTCTTAGCAACCAATACGCTCGCCGTAAGCGTAACGCAGATCCAAAAGGGCGGAAAGATAAACGAGTTAAACATCGCAACGGACGGCGTCTGCGTCGATCTGTTCCAGGGGTGAGCATGAGAATGAGCATACCCACACCTTCCTCAATCCCTTTCGATCCTTTGTTGTCTACCGTTGCGGATCATGAATATACTACTGTGAAGGCAAAATACTGACGATTACCGATCCTATCTCCTCTGTAGAACTTACGGTGCAGTCCTCAACAACGGAGTGACCGGGACCGCGTGTGTTTTCTGGGTGTATGTTTCGTCCCTTTGCTGAATATCCCCTAGCAAGGGGCAGATGATTAGATCTAGCTAAGCTAACATATATGGATGCAATAGCGACTCCGGCTGCAGCGGCCCATCTATCGGAACGGCGACGACATGCAAGCGCGAGGTGGAGCTCTCCGACGGCGCGAATGGGATCCGGTGCTTTGCGCCAGGGACTGATTAGATCGCACCCGGGTGTGGTCCGCTCGAGGAAGGGAACGGCTCTAGTGGCTCTGGGGAGTGTACAATACCATGCGGCAGAGACTTGACTTCATGTGTATAATTCAAATGCCATCGGAGATTCAAATGTGAATCATATTCTGGTAGATAAATTTCCCTTTGTCTCTCTTTCATACATAGATCTCGTCGAAAGAAAATCAACCGCACCAACCCCTTCTAACTCTTACTTGAGCAGCCCAACATTCCTCCAATACGTCACATACGTCTCCACCGTGCGCGGAAGAACAGCATCCATCCCTCGTAGAGTCCCCGAAACACGCCTTGCATTCTCCGTCCCCATAACCACCTCGCCACACGCCATACGCACAAAGTCGTTGGCAAAAAAATTATAGAGATTCTTCACGGGATTATTCTCGATCGGCGAGGCCCATACCCGGTCTAGCCACTGGTCCATCGGTAGATTTTGAGAGATGCCTAGCTCAGCGGAGAGGATCTGGAGCAGCTCGTGCCAGGGTTGTCGGATCGGGTTCTCGAGGTGGTATATCAGATCGAGTGGGGACGGCGAGAGGAAGACCTCGTTTACGGCGGCGGCAGCGAAGTTTACGGGGATCCAGGAGAGGGTCTAACAACTTATTAGTTTATTGATTGGGCGGTTGTATGAGTATCCAGACAGAGAGAGAAAAGGAAGCGACTTACATTCCGCAGCTCCGGAAGCGCCCCGATAGTCTTCGACGAAGAGACTAGAGCCGGGAAATGCTCGCTGGTATTCCAGTACCCCGTCGTGCTGGACCCAGCGACCTGGCCGACACGTATGTAGCTGACCTCGATCTCACCCGGAGAGTTTTCGCGCGTATGCTCGAGGATCCGCTCGCAGACGAGCTTCGCCTCCGCATAACCAATCGGATTGAGACACTCGAACGAATCGACAGGAGATTCGGGGACGATTCTCCCTCCGTGGGCGCGGGCATAGCGACCGACTGTTGCGATGGACGAGATGAAGATTAGTCGGGGCCGGAGATGGTGGCGGCGGATTTGATGGATTTCGCGAGCGAGGGCGAGGAGATTGTGCAAGGTCTGGAACTGGGAGTGGAAGGAGGGCAGCTTCCAGTTGAAGTCTACGGGCCAGGCCATGTGAAGGATACGTGTGACTGACTGGGTTAGGGAGGTGTACTGATATGAGGGCAGGCCGAGGAGGTCAGAGGCCGTGCTGCATCCGATTACTTGGACTTTGGATAGCTGGGCATTCGGGATGTGTAGTTTTTTCTCGTCAAGGGATTTCTGGAGGCGCATCATGGCGTCTGTCGAGTTATCTGGACGAATGAGACAGATCACTCTGTCCACCTGCGGCGAGTCCAACAGAGAGACAAGGCAGTGTGAGCCCAGACTCCCCGTTGCGCCTGTCAATAGCACCACTGCTTGTCCGTCTGAAGTAGCTGGACTGGCCTTGTCGAGGATGTACTTGCGGACAAAAGCATCCACTTCGCCCTCAGCATCTGGCGTCGAATACCGATTCGACTGCTTCGTGTCTTTCCGGAAGAACTCAGACATCCTGCGAACAGAAGGATACGAGTACACAAACTCGCGAACAATACATTCCGTCCGAATTAGACCCTCGAACGACCGAGTCACGGCAACGACGAGCGCTCGTCGCACGCGAATCACCTGTAACGAGTTCATCCCCCGCTCGAAAAAATCATCATCAAAATCCCACTCCTCTTTCCAGTCCACACAAGTCGAGATGAGCTCCTTGAGATCCTGCTCAAGGGTATCCCACCTTAGCAACCGCACTGGCCCCGCAGACTCCAGCTTCTGATACACATGCGCAATCTCCGCCTCAAACATCGCATACACATCCTTCCTCGCAATCGACCCTTTATCCGTCCTCGCCAGGGCCACCGTGCTCGGCACGATGAGAATTGCCTCGGGCGACTGGATCCGCGCATGCTCATCCATCTTCTCGCGCACGCCCTCGACAAGCGGCCACAGGTGCTCCGTCTTGAACGCCTCGAACTCCTCGCGCGCCAAATCCTGCGCAGGCTGCACGAGAACTCCAATCTCAAATTGATATTCTCCAAACGCAACGGCCGCTTTCACCCGCGCGCACTCGCACAGCGCCGCCTCCAGCAGCTGCGGCCGCACCTTCTCCCCCGTCGCAAGAACAATCGTGTCGTCTGTCCGGCCGACCGCACTAAAGTCCGTCTCGGGATGCCGCGGGTTACAGATGAGCTTGTCCTGTATCTCGAAGGGTTTCCCGAGTCCAAATGGGAATGTGGTAAGCTTAAACTGGCGCTCGGAACCGTTGGACGCGACCTCTTGCAGCTGCAGGCGGAAGTCATCGCGTAGCCGGAAGAAGCGCCAGTCGTAGTTCTCGCCCTCGCACTCGGCATCATCTTTTGTTGGATTTGGGACGAAGATCGGGGCCAGCGGCCCTGTTTCCGTCGTACCGTAGTGATTTAGGAGGCAGACGCCGTGCGTAGAGAGCAGCGCACCCACGGCAGGCTTGAGGATGCCGCCGCCGAAGGCGACAAAGTCCAGGTCTGCCAGGGGCTGAATCCCCTTGTCGCCCAGCAGCGATAGATCCTCCAGAATGGACGGGACGGTCATGAGCGATGACGCACTCGAGGCCCTTAGCAGGTCCAGTGTCGAACCCGCACTGGGGACGATGGAACCCGGCGGGAAGCAGACAGTCTTGCCGACGCCCATGGCGAGGGCTGGAGCGAGGAAGCCGAAGCCGTGGTAGAGCGGGAGGGTGGAGACGTTTGTGCCCTGGGCTTCGGACTCCTCGTCGAGACCGTGGTTGTTCACGTAGGAGAGGAGGTGGCGATGCGAGACGTGAATGGGTTTGGGGAGGCCAGTGGTGCCGGACGAGTGCAGGATGACGACGTCGCGGTCTGACTCGTCGATGTAGTGGTGAGGGTGGCAGATTGTGGTATCTGTTTGCGAGTCCTGCGAGAGAAGCATCTCGAATGACACGGGCGAGTGTAGGGGGACACTTTGTGCTGCAGCTGCTGCTTCGCGCGCGGTAGGTTCGAGACGTCGAGATGCAAGAATGGCGCATGCAGATGTGCGGTCGAGGAGACTGTGAACGGCGGTGGCGCTGAGTCTGGCGGATATCAAGAGCACCGGAACGCCCATGCCCATGAGAGCCATCTCGTGGATCCACAGCCCGACATCGCTTTCCATGAGGAGGGCAACCGGGGCGCCTTTCTTGATAGATCCATCCTCAGACACCGTCGGTAGCTGGAGCTCCAGGTTGGCTCTCAGCCAGTTAGCACACTGTGCAACCGCACTTCTAAGCTGTATGTTTGTCACCGGGATAAGGGTCGGGATTGAATTATCGAGGCTTTTCTTCGCCTGTAGACCAAAGACATAATCGGGACTCTCCCTCGCGTTGAACTCGACAACTTCTGGTAAAGTGCGAATGTAACCCGTCTCGTGTGCAGCAGGGTACAGCTTGATCTCAGGCCTTTTAAAGGCCCTCAGCGGGTGTTTGGGAGCCATATCAGGGACGGCCGAATAGTAATAGAACGGGACTCGCAGTCTAATAAGATAAAAGGCAATGTTGCTGTCGTGAGGCTCACATGTCCTCAGCTGACCCGAGTATGGGACCTAGATACACAACGCACACCAGGGATCGAGCGGCTCTGAGACCGACAGTACTTGAGAAGGTCAATGTTAGATCCCGGTTCTCTGTGCAAATAAATATGAAGCACGAGGTTTTTCATGTCTGAGGGCGGCTGTCATACAATGCCATGCAGGCACCCCAGCTGTCATGAACTGCTTCTGCATAATATGGGCTTCGTATTTTACAATCAACCTATATGTTGAAGCAGACTGACCTATAAATATGAATGGAATCTGCCATGGCCTTTAACGGTCCAAAATGTGGCCTACCTGGAGGAGGCTCCTGCAGGGGCTCCTTTTCTGACTGGGGCTGCCGCAAGCCATGGCTCAACAAGTGGCCTCACTTGCCCACTTATGCCCGTCTCAACACAGATTTAGTCGTCTGGCCTTAGCTCATGCGTTGTGCCCAAGCACATGGGCCCCGACCCGGAATTTATATCTCGAGAAGCGCATATGCCCCCTCCGGCAGGAGATGTAGACCCGACGATTGCAGAAAGACCCCCACCAATGTCCTCGTCTTCATGAGAGGAGATCCCACCAATACCAAGAGCCTGGTCGGCTGGTCTTTTGCCACAACGCCACAACCTAGGAGAGTGTACCTTCGGATCTGTTAGTGTGTGCTAGTAACGTAGGGATGGAGCACTTCTACCGTGCACTTCGGGAACGGCACGCACGCAACCTGATGACCTACCCACCCCCAACCCAGGACTTGATAGAGAAATGGACCGAACAGGTCGGCAACTATAGCTGCGGCTGAGACGGCATCCTTCAATACATCACGAGGTCGCAGAACTTCACGATACGAAGCAAGCGTCGTCACGTCGCTAACTCGACGTCTGCGTACGATACCAGCATGCTGAGACGTCCGGGGCAGGTCGATGTGTCGTTCCCGAACTATTTCAACAGGTTCGCATCAGGGGGGGGTCCAGAACTTTCAAGAGCTGAACCTCTGAACCATACGCGGTTTCACGAGCGGCGAGCTCCTGGGATGGTCCTACAAGTTGAGCACCATCAATTCGAGCGATGGGATCCGAGCCCTATCTCAACCCTCTTGCGTAGGGAGAAATTTGAGCCTAATTATCTACCAGTCAACGAATCAACACATGCACAAAAAGCCCTCCTTACCGAGAGCACCACTACCAGCGGAGTACGGGTGAGCTCAAACGGGTAAGAGTCCACGCTCTCGGCCAGCAATGGGGTGATAATCTTCGCCGGAGTATTCAAGACCCGGCAGCTGCTGAGGGTACCCGGGATCGCGCCTGCAGTCAGCCTGGAGCGGCCCAATTTCCCCGTTTTGGCAGATCATGCCGGGCGTCGGACAGAACCTGCAGGTGTGACAAAACTTGAGTTTGCCGTCGTGCATAGACGCACACATCAACACGATGTCTAAGCTCTCAGGATCACACCTCTGCCGGCCCGTCGTACAGAGTGAATGTCGTCACCGGTTCCTCGAACGCAATCCTCTCGTTCCTCGCTCAGGAACAGAGCCAGTCAAGCAGCCGTCTGCCCCGAGGACGTCTCACCGACCCAGGCGTCGACGTTCTCGGTAGGTGCCTGACTCCGAGTCATAGCGCTTTACGGCGTGACTCACGCTGGGTAGCCTGGATGCGGATGTCAGACAAATTGCGAGCCAACTTCACCCCGGAGGCTCAAGCTGCTCCATCTCAATTATACATATGGCTTCTCTTTTCCTATGCTTTCATTCCTTCAGTAGCTGGGCGAAGTGTCGCAGATGGTCTTGCCGAGAAGATTGCTGTGTCGATTATTGCCGATGCGGTGTGATAAAGAGTACATTGTACAGCATAATATTAGATAATGAACATGAATGAATAATGGATAGTTCGTTTAGAAGCTTTGGCAAAGATGTACTCTTTGGAATTCCGAGGAAGTGTGCTGGTAGGACAAGGTCTCGGTGTATATCGACTGAGGCTGATCCGCTCCTTCCCCATTCGTCCTCGTGCCTAGGTGGTTGTTTGCCCCTCCAGCCCTCGTTAGCACCTTCCTAATGCGACTGCTTTGGACTTTTACGTTCTGACGGAAGGTGCTACCCTCCTCCCTGCGTCCCCCCTGCCACTCTCCCCTCGGTACAGCCCCGGATTCTCCAGCTCCGACACCCGCCGAGGCACGACTACCTGCTCGAGATACTCAACGAACACTGGGAGACTATTGTTGCGTAGTATAATGCGTATATAATTCATTCGTTTATTCATTCATCATACATACATACACCGCGAGGTACCTCCCCGCATGACCCCCATAGAAACCGCCCTTTGCAAATAGCCAGTCTATCCCACCCCAAGAACGCCGTAACCGATATATTGTCGCACATCTAAGATAAGCACATGTTCCCTTGGTAGAGCCAGCCCTGTCATATCCCCGTGTTATACAACCGCATCCCGAACTTCGAGTTGGTCCTCAAGAGCGTGTCAATCACCAGATTCACCGTCTCCGGCCGCAGGTCCTCGAGCACGAGCGTACTGGGGGCGTTTGCGTCAGAGGTATCCGGGGAGCCATACGGTGTATCCGGCGCGCTGCCATTATTCATCATCAGGAGGCTCGGATCACAGCTCTCGATTTCGGGATTCGTCGTCGACTGTGGAGAGAGCAGGTTGAACGAGGGTGGGACTGGCGGCGCGTCAAAGCTTGTTGCCCAGTCCGAGACGTCGCACATCGGTGGGTAAGACCCTCCGAATCGAGGGTCGGGGCTGGGGACGATATCTGAGGGTCTGAGATTTGGTGGGTTCTCGAAGAGGTACGGGGGCAGAAGATCAGAAGGAAAAGGCATGGTGAGGTCTTTCGCGGTGAGGTTGAAAATGTCTGACTCGCACGATATCGTGACGAGGGATCGATTGATGCCAGGCGTTAGGAGGTCCATCTGGTTTGGGTCTTGCGCGTCTGTGGGTTGTGTATCGCTGCAGGCTGCGCTGTCGATTGTCGAGGAGTTTTCCGGGCTGGATATGGAGAGGCCGCGGCGACGGTTGAGGATTACATAGCTGGAGCTTGTCAGCAAGTAATACATTAGAACAGGGACCTACTTGGATGGCTAACCGGTTCTTGATATCAGTCGTCGATCGACTGGGGAACAACTGACGGCCAATCTCCTTCCAGTCGCGCCCGATTCGCTGCACCGCATCCAGTAGGGCTGTATCCTCGACCGGCGCCCATGGCCCGCGCTTCACGTTGGGGTCAAGCGAGTGGTGCCATCTTTTTGCACATTCTGGTTGCTATCAGCTGTAGAACCAAAGGGAGAATACGGTGGAGCGTACGATCAGGATGACGACTTCCCACCATCTCCGCCACTTTTGTCCACTGAAATCCGACCTTCGCCACAGCCTTGCGCAGCAGGTGGTCCTCTGCGCCACTCCAAGTGCCCTTGCGACTACTTAGACTAATTTTGGTCCAGCGTTTGCGGCAGTCTTTATTCGATCTTCCGGGCAGTTTCTCTGCGATAGAACTCCAGTTCCGGGAACCTTGTTGGCCGTCGAGCTCGACTGTAATTTTAATGAGTACAAGTAGGTTTGATGAGAGAGGGCGTACTTACGCTGGCTTTTAACTTCCTCCCGAAGGATCTGATCCTCGTCCTGCGTCCACCAACGCCGGCGATTAGGCGTCTCGTTCATGCTGCCAAGACAAATGTCGTGTTCTTGACTTGAGAGAACATGACTAGTGTTAGTTTCTGCTGCTCTCATAGGTATATATAGGTGAAAGAAGAGCTTTCCCGGCTCGCGAACCCTTCCAGACATTGTGAAGAATGGATAAGCAGTGCAGGCGGATGAAGATGATCAAAGAGGCTGTTCAGTCCAGGGTCCGAAATATAACCAACCACGTGGCCGTACCCTCCAAGTTCCCCGGTATAGGGAGGCGTCTTACCCGCAGAAACAGTAACTGAAACCGGTATGCAAGACGATATACCCTGTGCTGTGGTGTGAGAAATGCTGATGCGCTGCTTAGCTAAAGAGCGATGCTGCACAGCTGACTGGGCGACCCATTGCATTTCCGAAAAGACAGGGCTAGGATGTGTCTCGGAAGTGAACAGCTAACATTGGAAAGGGCAGTCTTATACTCGGGGCTTGAACTGGAACAATCTCAGTTGTACTTATTTGGGGCAAGGCCAAACACCGTGGTGTGTTGGGCGCCTAATCCAAGTATACTCTCCGAGAATATACACCGAGAAAAAGAGAAAGAGAGAGCGGACGCACCACGACTAGATATCGACGAAAGAGGAAAGAGAACACTGAGCGAAGCACCGAGCACCGAGCTCAAAGCCAACTGAGCTTGCGCGTACTACCAACCAAACATCCCGCGGCGGAGGGCGAGAGAGTCGGGAAGCTCAACGCGAATGAGCAAAGAAGCGGTGTCTGGCGTTCTGCAAGAGTCGGCCTCGGCACCGACGCACTCTGACCTGGCGCATCCTTGCAGGAGGGCTATGATTGGGGGCTTGGGCCAATGTAAACGATTACAATTCGGACCCAGCCCAAGTCCCCGCTCTGGCCCTCAGCTCGCGGATGGCAGTTCCATTTTCTCGTTTAGTTTGGAATCCAGTTTGTCGATCTCAAAATAGGCAGCTACAACGGGCGCGCGGCATAATCTGAAAAACAAAAAAAAACGTGGCTCGCTGACGAGAGAAGGGGAGGGAGGGGCGCCGAAACAGCGCTGTCGGAATGATGATCTGCCTCCCGTCTGACGAGAGAAGAGACGGTTCGATTATATGTATGGGGTTTGCCTGCCCTGCCCTGCTAGACCAGTGGTAAGCTCAACAAGTGGTCAGCGACGTGGGGACAGACCATCATCACACGCCATGATTGGATTGCGGGGAACTATGCATAGGAGGGGCTCTCGTTCAAGATACGGATGAGTGTATGCGTGTAATACATAACTCAGGCCTACCGCACCAGCTACATTGTTCAGTAATAATGAGAATGAGATATATTCTTCGCCCTTCGCTTAGTAACCGACAATGATTATGATTAACATTACTGCATTACACATTGATGAAATCCCCCGTATGCGCAGAAGCGTCTCCACTACTGCCTGGGCAGCTCCTGGCCGCCATAGCAGCTGCCGAATAGTAGACCGAGCCTTAGCAAAGAATTATGTCATTGTGCTACCCAGCCTTACGCTCCTTGTCACACAGAACCCCGAGGATAGTTACATAGGGAGGATTCTTCAAACCCCCGACGGCGACAGGCGAACCTACTATTTCCTATGCGGCTGAAAGAACTCGGAGACGGAACGAGCGAACGAGCATTCGCTGCAATAGGCAGATGTCTGATCCATTCGACAAGTAAAACTCCAAAAATTCTGAATCAGCCTCTGCATATTCTAACTCGATCGTCTTCTGCAAGTTCAATAGGAACGAAGACCCCTCTAAACAACCTCAATGCCAATGCCGACCCCTCTTAAAATCATACTGAATCAAAGCCCTAGTCTCCACAATCCGCACCGTACCCCTGCAATCGCAGATGTTGATAACCCTATGCCCGGCGGACAATATGTATCCGCAAACTCGCGCGGGCGTGCGGGATCTCGTGCTAGCTAGTCGTCGTATTCATCCTCTGTTTGCAGCCGAGGATGTGCGGGACGGACGCCATGGAGACCAAATCCGGATCGGGGGGAAATTTTGGTATAGTAAGCGTCGGACCAGTAGTGGCTATCAAATTGCATACACAACAGACTGATTTACCACTAGGTTATATCTATTGAGCGAGGGCGGTACGTGGGTATACTCACATAATAGCCCAAAGCCAGTAGGCATCCGCATCGAACACGGGATTCGGCTTGAAGAAGGTATGCTTCACAAACTAACATGACATGGTTCGTGGATAAGAAGGCGGGCGCCTCGCGTGGCCAGATCTCTTTGCTGGCACGCCATAGCACGCATCTGAGTTGCGGATATTCTGGGCGGAGTTGCAAGGCGAAGCCACCTTGGGCAGGAGATGAGGTGTTAGGTGGGCGTGGCAGTGTCGGCAAGGAATGTTGAGTAAGGTAGGGGAGTATGCAAGGAGCGGAATGTAGATATGTTCGGCGAGCCGAACCAGGCCAAGCCACGTAATGCGGGCCAGTGCTAAGATCCGGAGTATAGAATATGGTAGTTTGTGTCGGTTGATACGAGATGAGATTCGGGGAATACAGTGGGCAGGGTAGGGTATGTTATGGTAGAGTATACTAACTGCGCCTATGTCAAAAATGAGGTCGCCGCCGAGTAATGATCAATGGAAGTCTATGGAGCATTATCATCAGTATTGCCCTTTATCTTAACTTGAACGAAAAAAGAGCGACTCCTCACCCCAAGCACGCTCACTTTCCCGCCGCCGAACATCGCCAGCCCGAAAGTATCCAGTTCTAGGCGCGTAAACAGCCCGTCACTCCCCGGTTTCAGGCGCTTGATATCTGGGGGACTAGGGTATGTTGAGCCCTCGAGCCGTATGTCGTCGCTCGCCATTCGCTCCGCCAGCCGGTCCCGACGGGGCTTCGTCGTTATGATGGTGCTTTGCCAGGCGGTTCCATTGAATTGCGAGGAAGCGCCTTGGGTGCTGAGCAGGTGTTTGGGGAGTTATTAGGATGCTGTGTACAGAGCGAGATTCCTGCACGCTGTTATTTGGGTCTGATTTGTAGAATATGTATGTGCGGTTGCTTACAAGGGGTTGATGTGTGCGCCTAAATGATTGTTCTTGCCCAGTGCTGTTGTCATCGATCTGGTTTTTTGTGAATAATCCTGTCCCTGTCTGGCAGAAGATGTGGATCGAACACAGGCTGCGCAAGATTCGAGCTGTTTATTTCCGAATAATCACCGAACAAAATCTCGATGCACTTACACACCCTTCGCGAGTCAATTCCAGTCTCCTCCGCGATTTCCGCCACCTCTAGTCCGTCCCCTTCCACAACGTCCAGAAAATCTGGAACCCGGCACTTCCTGCAATGAACAGTGCTCGCGACTCGGTATACTGGCATCCAACGTCCTGGATATGACTATATGACTGTAGCTGCATCAACGATAGCAGGCAATATCCTGGGTACCTCGTGCAGTCGCGGACTGGGCAGTACCTTCCAAGAGTCACGGCTCCCCAGGTCAGTAGCTGCCCTGTCACAAATCGCAGAAAAATCTTCCGTCTTTCACTCATCCTTCAACAAATCCGCCAGCTGCAGGAGCTGGTCGGCGTCCGCCGAAGTCAAGTCCTCGGAAAATGCTCCATGGCGATGGACGTTGGTTTTAAGTTTGCAAACGGGGGGTCGGTGTCAGTTTCGGGTTGGGGAAAGGGCCTGTTGGCACAAGAAGCTTGGGCAGTCTGAACATGTGAATCAACTGTTACCACTCAACTCTTTCGAGTCTATATTGCTTGTCGGAAGACCCGAGTATGCCGTGTGCTACATCGCTAGCCAAGGTTGACAATCTCCCAGGGCCGCGATATGTCACGGGCCCGCGGTCACCTTATTGGCGTGGTACAGTGCTGTACGTTGTTGCGGTGTATTTGATTGGAACCAGCCTACGGCGTGTCGAGCCGCCATCTTAACCGCGTGGCTATATCTTTCTAGAAAGGGGTAGGGCTGTCGTTGCTATTTGCGGTTCTATCTAGTTGCGATTGATATATGTCTGCCTTAGCCGGTTAGGGTTCGACACATCAGCAGAGAGATTATCTTCTTTGGCCACTGCGCTGGTTCTTTCTTCATTCCTTCCTTTCTTATTAGTCGGCTGGCTCTAGCGTTGCTTCTTTCACTGCTTGCACCCCTTGATATGGCCCAACCAGCAGCCCTGGTCTTCGGCCCCCAGACTACGCTTCCCTCGTCCGAGCTCGCCTCTCAGCTCCGTACGGCTCTCCTACTGAATCCCCGGCTATATCTCATTCGCGAATCCATAGAAGCGCTCCCCGTCATCTGGCCGGTACTATCAGCCGCTGACCCCGCATTACATCAAGTGTGCGGTGCGCGAGCGCTAAAAGATCTCTCTCGTTGGCTGTCCCACGGCGAGTTCCCTGCTGCAAGGGAGATCTCTGAGCTCCCGTCGGTATTCGTCACGCCGTTTACGGTGATATTGCATATCGTGCAGTACCTCAGCTATACGGATCCAAAGCACGGTGGTCCACGACATGAGGATGTACTGGAGTCGGTCAAGGAGCAGGGAGGCGTGCAGGGGTTTTGCAGTGGGCTTCTCGCCGCGGTGACTGTTGCTACGAGCTCAGATCTTGAGGCCGTGTATCGCAGGGCGGAGGTTGCGTTGCGGCTCGCTGTCGGCATTGGAGCGTATATCGACCTTGACTGTGTTGGTTCCAAGATCAGTTCCATTGCGGTCAAGTCAAGGCCTGCGACGCCGCCGCAAAATGAGCTGCAAGATTACTTTGACGACCTCGAGTCTGTGAGTCTTTCGGTCGCCTATTCTGATGGAATCTCTACTTATCATCCAGACATATGTTTCCGTCGTCACAGATGCCTCTAGCAGAACAGTCACGACACCAACGACACTCATGGATTCAGTCTCGCAAAAGCTTAGAGCGCAAGGGTTCGCCATGAAGCATGTTGGCCTCCGTGGTCGCTTTCACTATCCCGGACACGCACGAGCAGTAGATACGCTCCGGCGTCTCGCTGGTTCAAATCCGGATTTTCAGCTCCCTCAGACAGACTCGTTCCTGGCGCCTGTATACTCGAATGTCGATGGGCAGGCTTTTCCGCAAGGGCTAATTGGCGATACACTGCTTGAGTCGATTTTGCTGCACCGATGTGACTGGTACTCTACAATGTCTGCTGCCTTGGCGGGTCTTGCATCGGAAGGCACCACCGTCGTGCAATTTGGCCTGGTTGAGTGTGTGCCGGCGTCTCTCCTACGCAGGGCTCGGGCATCGGTACAGAGAATCTCTAGTATACCAGGACAGCCGTTAAGCACGTCGATATCCACAACGATAGATCGTACAAGCAAGGCAGGCGCCGAACCGATAGCTATCATCGGAATGGCCTGCAAGGTGCCCGGCGCCGACAGTCTCGAGGAGTTCTGGGACCTCATCATGAAGGGAGTTTCCATGTGCACGACAATGCCCGAAGAGCGATTCAAGACAACCGGTCTGCGCAGATCTGAAGACGGCAAGCTCAAGTTCTACGGGAACTTTGTCAAAGATGTCGACGCTTTTGATCACCGGTTCTTCAAAAAATCTTCCCGCGAGGCAGCCACTATGGACCCCCAGCAACGGTTCCTCATGCAGGTTGCATACCAGACGCTTGAATGCGCCGAGTACACTGGGCCGACGGGCAGCAGGGCGAGGCGGGATATCGGCTGCTATATCGGCGCATGCTCGAACGACTACAACGACAATGTCGCATCGCACCAGCCCAATGCCTTTTCGAGTCTCGGCACGCTGCGCGCCTTCACGTCGGGCAAGATTAGCCACTTCTTTGGCTGGACTGGGCCTTCGATAACTTATGATACAGCGTGCTCATCCTCTGCTGTTGCCATCCAAGCAGCCTGCACGGCCCTGCAGATGGGCGAGTGTTCCATGGCGCTAGCTGGTGGCGTGAGCTTCTATACGAACCCATTCTTCTATCAGAACCTCGCAGCGGCCTCATTCCTCAGTCCGACCGGGCCTACCAAACCGTTCGACGCCAAAGGAGACGGATACTGTCGTGGAGAAGGTGCCGGCCTAGTCTTGTTGAAGCCTCTCTCTGCAGCGATAGCCGACCACGACAATATTATGGGCGTCATTGCTGCTGCTGCGGTCAATCAGAATGAGAACTCGACCTCAATCACAGTCCCGCATACTGGGTCCCAGATTGAGCTCTACCGAAAGATCGTCTCAGACTCGGGCCTGCATGCACACGATGTATCCTACGTTGAAGCACATGGCACTGGCACACCCGTCGGAGACCCCAGAGAGATAACCAGCATCCGCGAGGTTTTCGGGGGCCGTGACCGACCGGATACGCTGGCCATCACCTCTGTAAAAGGTAATATCGGACATCTGGAAGGCGCGTCCGGTGTGGCGTCGCTCATCAAGACGATTCTCATGATGCACCACGGGACTATCCCCATGCAGGCAAATCACACGCAACTGAATCCGAAAATCGACACACTGGAACCGGACAAGATGGTGATTCCGTTGTCCAACCAACCGTGGAATGCCAAGTTTAAGGCTGCGTGCATCAACAACTATGGCGCTGCGGGGAGTAATGCTGCGATGATTGTGTACGAGCCGCCTAGCATCGGCTTAAAGACGGAATATCAACAGGTTTCGCTGCCAAAGTATCCAATCTTCATCTCGGCGAACTCAAATTCCAGTCTCAAAGCATACGCCTCTTCCTTGCTTCAATTTATTGATAGACACTCCACGGGCGCATCCCTTCCAGAGCTGGCTTTCCATCTCGCCAACCGACAGAATCGCTCCTTCCCACACGCATTAATCACTTCAGTGCCTTCACAAAGCGAGCTACGAGAACGGCTTTCTGCAATAGTCAATGACCGAAGCAGCTGCCTCCAGAGCAACGTACCAACTGCTAAACCAGTCGTATTTGTTTTCGGCGGCCAGACCAGCACATCCATCGGCCTGAGCCGGAAAGTGTACGACTTGTCAGCCCTACTACGCTCACACCTCAACAAATGCGACAGGATTCTGCAATCCGTAGGGCTGGAAAGCATATTCCCCGCTATCTTCCAGACAGAGCCTATCACAGACGTGGTTCTCCTGCACTCAGCCCTTTTCTCACTGCAGTATGCGTGCGCCATGACATGGATGGATGCAGGCCTCTCCCCGTCTGCATTGGTTGGCCACAGTTTTGGCCAATTGACGGCCCTTGCTGTCAGCGGGGTGCTATCGCTGAACGACGGGATCACCCTGGTAACAGGGCGTGCTAAGCTGATGCAGTCTGCGTGGGGGGCCGAGAGAGGCTCGATGATTTCAATTCAGGCTGATGTCCGCACCCTAGACCGGCTTATGCTGCAAGAAGCCGGTAATTTGGAAATTGCCTGCTTCAATGGGCGGACCAGTCATGTCGTCGTCGGTCTTGCGGATGCCGTCGACCGTCTCCAGACGTGCCTCGAGAGCGAGTCTATCCGGTACAAACGGCTCAACGTCTCTCATGGATTCCACTCGAAGTTCACTGAGCCCCTCCTTACCGGCCTAGAAGAGCTTGCAGAGCAATTGGCATTCTGTAAGCCCAGGATTCCGCTCGAAACATGTTCAAAAGACGCATCCTGGTCGGAATTCGATGCGGTCAAGATTGTGCAACACACACGGACCCCTGTCTATTTTGCGGAGGCCGTCGACCGACTCACAGCGCGCCTCGGCCCCTGTAAGTGGCTTGAAGCCGGTTCCGGGTCCTCTATAACTGGCATGGTTCGTCACACGCTGGACTCGCCCTCGTCCGCGTCACATTTATTCCAGGCCGTTCAACTGGGCGGGGAGAATGCTGTGGCTGCCCTGGTGGATACTACACTTAGCCTCTGGAGGGCAGGTCACAGAGTGCAGTTCTGGCCGTTTGATCGCAGGCAGAGGCCCGTTTACCCTGCTCCCGACATTCCGCCGTACCAGTTTGAGAAAACACGGCATTGGCTTGATTGGAAGGATACGGTGTCTGAGCAGGAGCCTGTTTCGCCGGTTGTTAAGGAAGCTCCGATTGAGTTCTTGAGGTTTGTCGAGGGAAGCGCGAAGGCTGCTGAGTTTCGGGCCAGCACGCAGCACGAGAAATACTCGTTCTTCGTCAAAGGACATGCTGCGATCGCTGAGCCCCTGTGCCCTGCCCCTCTGTACATCGATCTTGCCTGCCAGGCAGCGAGCTTTGTGTCCTCAACGTCGAACATGGACGAGTCGAGGCCAAGTGTTGAAGACCTCGAGATCCAAGCGCCGCTGGGGGTGAGCGACCGTGTGATCATTCTCCGACTGCAGCAGTCACCTATCTCCGAATCATTCTGGACATTCAGCTTTTGGAGCAAACCAACTAATGATGCCGCCGACGAACAACTACACGCGACCGGGACTGTCGTTCTTCGTGCAGACGACCCGAAGACTACGGCCGAGTTCGCTCGCTACGGCCGTCTAGTCAACGTTAAACGGTGTCGCGAGCTGATGGCCGATCCCGAGTGCCAGGTGCTGCAGGGTTCAGTCGTCTACCAGCTGTTCAGCAAGGTCGTCACCTACGCCGAATACTACAAGGGCGTGCGTAGTGTCTATGCTTCTGTGCATGGAGTCGCCGGTCACGTCCGATTACCTCAAACCACTAAAGACCCTGAGCTACGTAGGCCTTTACTTATCGATAGCTTCATCCAGACCTCTGGCATCCACGTCAACTGCCTCTCCGACGTTGGGCCCAAGGAGGTGTTTGTTTGCAACAAGGTCGATCGTGTCCAACGGGGACCTGCATTTACGAAAGAGTCAATTGTAGCGGACGCCTCTTGGATGGTCTATTCATCATCCCATGCCATCAGCGAGAAAGAGGTGTCGAACGATATCTTCGTCTTCAACGCGGCCACGGAAGAGCTGGCCATGTTTATTCTCGGGGCTCGCTTCACGCGAGTGCAGATATCCTCCCTCGTCCGCGTTCTCTCTCGAGCAAATTCTGGTGGTAATGCACTGGCGAAAGTCTCGACCGAGAAGCCCCCAATCAAACCGCCGGTCAAGGCACCAGCACCAAGGCCGGTCGTTCGTTCATCCTCGTCCAAGGCTGTGGTGCCGGAACTCATGTGCAAGCTCAAGACAACCCTCAGCCAGATGACCGAGGTCCCCACTGCGGATATCCGGGACGGCGACATGCTTGGGGAACTTGGAGTCGACTCTTTGCTCGGAACAGAGGTGTTGAACGAGATCAACAAGGACTTCAGCGTCTCCATCACGCCAGAGGAGTTTGACGGGATGACCGACGTAGCTTCCATCGCTAAAGCCCTGCAAGCGCTCGTTGGAGTCCAGAACAGCGGCTACGACTCAGAAGACATGGACGAGTCCGTGTGTTCCAGCTCTGATATCGGCTTGGGAATCACCACGCCGGCCATCACTACCCCAGATGACTCTGTGGCCCGGCTCGCAGATCTGGTTTCTGGTCACTTGGAGTGCGAAGAGGTCACCGGAGCAAGCATTCTCGCTGACCTGGGGCTCGACTCGATCTTGAGCATCGAGTTGGCGACTGATATCAAGAAGATCTTTGGTACCGAGGTTGATGTGTCGAAGCTGGATGCGAATTCGACTTTCTCCGATCTAGTAGAACTCGCCCTACCAGGGTACCAGGAGGCTGCGCTGCCTGCTGGCCCGGGCCCTTCACCCACAGTTACCCCAAGGCAGAGCCCGCGCGAGAATGGTACTGCGGTTGAGACAGTCCTGTTCAAACAAGCCGACCAGACGCCACTATATGCCGACATCTACTCTCCACCCACTATTTCTGATACTCCGCGGCCGATCGGTAAGTTAAGAAAACAGAGCGGTAGGCAAAGCTAACTAACATCTGTAGCGCTGATGGTCCACGGCGGCGGCCACATTATGCTCTCACGAAAAGATATCCGGCCCAAGCAGACAGTGCACCTGCACTCTCTCGGTTTCATCCCGATCTCGATAGACTACCGCCTATGCCCGGAGAGTCCGCTCATCGACGGACCCATGCGTGACGTGACCGACGCCCTCACCTGGGCACGCACAGAGCTTCCCACCCTCCCCCTCCGAACGCAGGGGTTGAAGATTGACGTCGAGCGCATCGTCCTTGTAGGCTGGTCCACTGGCGGCCACCTCGCCATGACAACGGCCTACACGACAATCGAGCGCGGCCTGGCACCGCCCACCGCAATCCTCGCCTTCTACTGCGCAACCGACTTTGAAGACCCCGTATGGTCGAAACCGAACTACCCCGAGAATAGCGAAGCCCTCTCCAAGACCCCCTACAACCTCCTCGATGGAGTTCAATCCCACCCGATAACCGTCTACAACGTCCCCTCCTCCGCTCGCGCCATCGGTGGCTGGATGGCGCCACAGGACGCGCGCTCGCGCATCGTCCTGCACATGAACTGGAAGGGCCAGTTCATGCCCGTGCTCCTGCGCGGCCTCCCCGCGCCCGGAACCGTCTCTGACGCCGAGGCTGCTGCCCTCCTCAATCAGCCGCAACCACCTGCTGAAGATATCCAGCGCGCGAGCCCATACGCACAGATTAAGAGGGGCGTCTACAAGACACCGACGTTTATCATCCACGGGACTGCCGATGATCTCATCCCGTACTCGCAGAGCGTGCGGACGATCGAGGCGCTTAGGGCGCAGGGGGTTAAGGCGGGGATTGCGGTTCCGGAGGGCAAGATCCATCTGTTTGATATGTATAGCGATGCGGATGGGAGGTCGTGGGAGGTTGTCAGGAAGGGGTATGAGTTTCTGGTGGAGGTTGTTTTTGGGAAATAAGATCAAGACCTAGTGATGTTGGTATGCGTGCAATTGATTTGTGTATTAGTTCTCAACGGGAGGTATAGTCTGATCTTGGGAGGTTATGAGGTATTCATGTGCGAGGGGGAGGTTGCGAGTCAAGGTATAGATTTTAATTTGCCCGTGCGTTGATTAATAGATTATCTATTACTGCTAGGATATGACTGAAATAGCAATCCTACACTGATCTTCAATGACTAGGACGCGAGTGCCTAGATCCGCAAGGAAATTACTGATCCAACAACTAAAGAAACCAAGACCATCATTCACTGCGTAGAAGGGTGCCCTGACTAGACCTAGTTAGGCCGATTGACTAAGAAATGCAGGGGGTTGCACAGGGTAAAGGAGATGTAGCGACTGATCCCGTGGAACCAAGAGTCATACAGTCACTTTGATAGATATAGGTATTGAACGCCCTGCTCGCCTTTGTATAGTCTGAAGGATGCATGTCAGATTGACCAAGCAACAATTCTAAAGAGCCTCCGTTCGTCTGAGTCTAAATACATTAAAGTCGTCCTATCCTAAGCCACTGTCCCAGAATATCAAAAGTAAGGAAAGGTGGGAAAATATCTACGCCATTGCCCCATTAACTCGTACAATCTGGCCCGAAATCCAGCTACTGTCATTCCCACACATAAACGCAATGACATTCGCAATCTCATCAGGCTCACCAACCCGGTTAAACGGACTCAGGCCCGCAACCATTTTCACCATCTGCTCCGACTTGCCGTTCAGGAAGAGACCCGTCGTCGTCGGGCCGGGCGCAACTGCGTTGACGAGGATGCCCTTGCGCGCGAGGTCCTTGGCCATGATGCGGGCCATTTGCTCGACGGCGCCCTTTGCGGACGCGTAGAGGAGGTAGGCCGGGTTGATGTTGGAGACAACGGTCACGCCTGTGGAGATGAAGATTATGCGGCCGCCTTGGGGGATGTGCGGTGCTGCTTTCTGCGAGATGATTAGCATGCTGTCGGTGAGAGATCGAGGCGGTACGATGCGGTAACGGTACGTACCTGGGCGAGGAAATACGGCCCCTTAACCATCAAGCTGTATGTGGTATCAAAGTCCTGCTCGGTCGTGTGCTCGAGGTCGCGCATGGGCAGGATGCCCGCGTTGGGGATGAGGACATCGATCCTGCCAAACTTTGCGACGGCAGCTTCGACGAGGCGATCGAGGTCGTCGAGGTTCGACACGTCGGCCTGCACGGCGAGGGCGCGGTCCTCGCCAATCTCCTTTACTAGCTCCTGCGCTGAGGATTCGTCGGAGAGGTAGTTGATGACGATACTTGCGCCCTCGCTCGCAACGCGCAGGGCGGCTGCTTTGCCGATACCCTTAGAGGCACCGGTGATGAGGATGACCTTGCCAGAAAGTGACATTTTTGCCGAGCAGATGCTAAATTCGGAATCGTATGGTGAAGAGGCTGAAAAAGTGCGACCGGGGTATGAACCAGGGGGAAGAGGGGAACAAGGGTGTGTTGGTGGTACGTTGGGGATATTGTGGATTCGGAGGATTTTATAGAGACGCGGCGTTAGGTACTCGCGGACATCGATCGGACTTACGGAGTATCTTTTTGCTGTCAGCGCATTCCACTCGATACGCTTTCCGGCACTCACATCCGACGTATCTCCGCTGTTTTCACTGTTCTTTCTTGTGGTTCAGCGATAAGTTCGCTCGCCTGGGCTAATGCAGCCAGCCCTTGCGCGGCAGTGGTATGGCCGCCACTCCGCCCAAAAATAACTCTGAACCGGCGGCTAGAAAGCATGTATGAGTGTCCAGCCCAAATCTACGCTCGGAGTAACTTCAGTGTATCCACAGCTATGACCGACAATGACGCAGCCCCAACTCAAGAGGCGATCACCCCGCACAGCAGCAGCTCAATGGTGACCGGCGAAAGGCGCACAGCAGTTGATTAAAAGCATTCAAGCCTCGTTCAATGCGGACGACCCAACGCAACCCACGCAATCTCCTGCAGGGGGAGCAATGGCTACACCCGCAGCTCATTGGGAGGCGCTCGCTCGTCGTGACCTGTGCGATGTTCGTGTTTAGCACTGCGACCAGGATCACGGCGGCGGAATTTAGGGTCGCGAGGTGATGGTTTTTGGGACTGCACACTTCATCGCCGATGTGTTGGCTCTACTGGTTGTATACAGGCTTCGCCGCTAGGCCTATTGTCTTTGGTCCGCTCTCTGAACTGTACTGGCCCAAGCGACCGATGCTCGGGGGGTATGGGATCTTGGTCATCTTCCAGATCCCCCACCCCCCCGCCACCCGGAGTCGCTCGCAACTCCGAGACTATCATCATCCATCGCTTCTCGGGGGGCTGCATCCAGCCTACTGTTCATTGCACAGCTCTTGGGGGTATCTTGCTGACCTTTCCGACCCTGTATTGCGGGGCCTGGCACTTGCGGTGTTGGGGGGAACGGCTTTCATCTGGCCCATTATCAGTATATTCATCACAGAGGGCCGGCTACTTGGGCTGGCGCTAGACAGCCTAGATCACGATGATCATACCTGGCCACAGCTTTGGGCATCGTCAGTGTGTTGTTCCTATCCGAGACCTACGTACCAATGCTCCTCCAGCGCAACGCAAGCAGACTGTCACTCAAGACGAGGAACCGGACTCTGCATGCGAAACTGTATGTCCCTCTCCGAAAACTGATCAGGACGCGCCACCGTTCCTGATGCCTGGTCGTGCCGTTCGATCCCCAACTTATAACTCTCGACATGGCCTTCATCTACGGCTCTAACTAACTGTTCTTCGAAGCCTACTCCATAAGCTTCATAAGAGAGTGGCAGTGGAACCTCGCCGGCGTCTGCGGCTCAGCCTATATCTTCTATTTCACACATACAACAATCTAGCACATCTTCTTAACAGCAGGCCAAATCCACCTCGAAGAATGCCTATATCCGATGATCGTGGGCGACATTCTCTTCTCGCTAGCCCCGATCCTCGCAGTGATCTCGCTCAGCGCGGGAGTGCAGATTATCTATCTATCGCCAGGGACTGACGTACCTCATTGATGTGTATCTGGTCTATGCGGATAATCAGATTCCTGCAAATGGGCTCGTCAGGAGTACCGCTGCCGCGCGCTTTTACTCTCCGCCCCACCCATGTTTCATCGGTTGGGGTTATATCCTCTTTCTTGTTGTTCTTTTTCACTTAACGACGGCGTAAGATAGTGGCAGGGTGACTAATGCTAACTTGCGCGGAATAGGTCCGCTGGGTGTCTTCTTTTCTCGCATGTCCGGGGAGCGGCCTCGGAAGTGGAGTTCGGTTTGCGCCAACATCCATAATGCGATGACCTGACCTGATATTATATGATAATTTATGGGGCAACCTTGAAAGTCAAGGTTAGCAAACAAGTCATGACTTATTGCTACCTGGTTGGTGTTCGCATCCAGTGGCTAATGGAGTGTCGGTACTTTGGACGCGTATGCTCCTCCACATACATACATCTACGACCATTCCAGGCCACGAATGGCACAAAATCGCTCTGGCCTAGTGTAGACGCCATGCACTTGGCTTTAGTTAGGGCTAGGTGACACATCTCCAATTATATGCTTGATGTAACCTGATCGCTAATCAGACTGACATGGAGCGGGGCTGGAAACGCCATCCGTAACATGGATTGCGTTGAGGATATCGTGATCGATGCAGTGAGGGGTCAATCAGACTGTTATAATCCCGGTTTCCCCTCCATATTACTCCCGTCTTCATTCGCATCAATAGTGATACCAAGATAGAAGTTCGAGCAAAATGGCCCCCGCCGCTATTATCCCCCCGATCCCCGTCGGTCCAGTCGGACAACCTGATATCCAGTACCTGCCGGACCCCATAAAGTACGCTGCTCGAACTAAGAGGCGCCTTCAAACTGGGGGCCTACCGAAGACGCTGCCGGAGGGGTTTCCTGAGAAACTCGAATCTGATCTCGTATGGCACGGGAAGGATCTGGCGGAGGTGTACAACTGGAATTATCATCTAACTACGGAGGACGTCGAGGAGATTGAGGCTGCGCTGAACCATTTCAAGAGTACATACGATATCCGTACTAATGTGGTAACGCGCGTGCTAACATGAACAAACAGATCTTAACCTCTCCCTGGGACATATTACTCAGGAAACATTCCCTCTGCCAAACTTCCACTCAACGCTCCGCTCAATCTCAAAGGAAATCCACCTCGGCCGCGGCTTCAAAGTCGTCCGCGGCGTTCCCGTCGACGCACACACGCGCGAAGAAAACGTAATCATCTACGCCGGAATCGCCTCGCACATCGCACCCATCCGCGGCCGCCAGGACAGCCAGCACGCGGGCAACGCCGCGGATGTGGTCCTCGCGCACATCACTGACCTCAGCCGCAAGGTCGACACGAACTCCATCAAGGCACCCGCGTACACGACCGAGAAGCAGGTCTTCCACACGGACGCCGGGGATGTAATTGCGCTGTTCGCGCTCGCAGAGGCGGAGGAGGGCGGGCAGAGTTTCCTCTCGTCCAGTTGGCACGTGTACAACGAGCTCGCGCGCACGAGGCCGGATCTCATCCGTACGCTTGCTGAGCCCTGGGTTGCACAGTATGGAAGCGACGTGTCATCGCGCCCTCTGCTCTACCACCAACCGGCGACAGCCGAGGACCCTGAGCGGTTGATCATCCAGTACGCGCGCCGCGGCTTCACTGGGTACTGGGGCGCACCGCGCGACCCCTCCATCCCCCCGATTACCGAAGCGCAGGCTGAGGCACTCGACGCCCTACACTATCTCGCCGAGCAATCCGCCGTGTCACTAGATTTCCACAAGGGCGACATCCAATTCGTGAACAACCTATCGATTTTCCACGCGCGGGCAGAGTTTACGGATTCCGAGGAGAAGAGGAGACACCTCATTCGGCTTTGGTTGCGGGATCCGGAGTTTGCGTGGGAGACGCCGGAGGGGTTGAAGAGTCGGTGGGAGACGGTTTATGATGGCGTTACGCCGGAGAGCTCGGTCTTTCCGTTGGAGCCGTTTGTGAGGAGTCGGTAGGGTGTATATACATAAGCTCCACGGTCGTGGCTATCCTATCTTGGTATACATCAGGTGCTTGCTATGAAAAGGAGAGAGGGGGGTGGGGTTTGTTCAATCTCGGATGTCAATATCAGTCATGCCATTCAAGCGTTTGTGATATGTCTCACGGCAAGTATTGCTGGTCTATGATAGCTCTAGGTAGCTTGATCTGACCTGCGAGACCTATGAACCGAAATTCTGCATACCCATTACTGTATTAGGCAACAAAAATTGTGCACAGTGGAATGTGTCGCAGCCTATATCACTGATTACGGGCATGTTTATGACTGGCAGTGCTTGATATCGTATGGTGATCGGAACACAGTCCAGTATCGCTGCCTGTCTCTAATGCGACAGCGGGGTACCCTGTTGGCAACAATTTATGAAAGATCCAGATGCCTACCCAGGCTTACGTATGTAGGAGGCCTCGGAATAACGTATGTAAAGAATATGCCTTGAGCATTCCGGGCACTACTATTGAAAAGGAATACCAGCGCCGGATACTGACCAGTGTAGAGAAAATGGATCACGGTATGGCCAACGTCTCCATTAATGCCATCAAGCCTGATGGCTGGAGGGAAAGAGAGAGGATTGCATTTCAGTTTATCGTACCTTTAGTGTAGCGGTCGGGGATGTGGCATTCCATGCTCTAGGTGACGACGCGGATAGTGCATGATGGTATGTAGGGACTAACTTATAGGCAAGTACAATCAGTCAGCATCCAATGAATATTCCAGGTCTTGCCATAACTGTGGTTGGTTATAGTCCATCTTTGGTTAGTGTGGAGGCTCTGCGACAGGCTCTGCGACAAATCTTTTCTTACTGCACTTCTTCCTCTTAGGGCTCATTTTCAACTCAGTGGGTGCGATCGTGAGTATAAATAAAAAAAAAAAAATTAGAGCGGAGAAGGATCCACCATTCATATATATCCTAATTGCAGGAAGGAGGGAAATATGTGGGCAGGACTTGCTCAAATCATGACATTGTACGTCGCCCCAGCTACATGTTTCCATCCTTTAGGCAACAGTCCTTCAGAGCCATAGGGGAACCCTCGAGTATGGCTCTTGGGCCTCAAGGTGAGATTTGACAAGGAGGCTCGTCAGCAGGAGCTGATTATTTCGTGGTTACACAGACAAGCGGGGTCGGGCAAGAATTTCCAGGTCAGTTTGGACGAAGATGGAGGAGGCAGCCAAGGGCAAGCGCATATATCTCTAGCCGGTTATGTATTGTCTCCGGGGAGATTAATGGTCAGATTACCTCTGCCGTCCCGAGGATCTTTACCCGCACTGTGTTCGAGGAGAACCTTTGACCCATAAAGCGCTGCCTCCGTAAGGACACTCGAACTCATGGTTGCAAGTATCTTGTCATAGCATAGATTACTCTTTCATGTGACCAGAAAAAGAAAAACGCGCATGACAATTTTCTAAATGACCACCCCTGCAGGCGCGGGGCTACCAATCAGTGGTCTCTTCTTAAAGATATGCATCAATGCAGCCACAGGAGTTCCAAAGCCGCCCTCCAACATAGCTATGATAGTTACGTGGCCCTACAAAGGAGACGCTCGCTCTTGCACAAGCCTGTAATCCAGATACGTGATCTATCAAAACTGGTCCTAAATTTTAGACGGCAGCCATTACCACTAACTTCAGCCATGTTTGCGTTTCTCAAACCCGACAAGCAGCTAACTGTTTTTGCTGCAGCAAGTCTTCCAACTGAACCTGTCTCTTTCTGCAACTGAGGATATAAATATCCCTCTATGCTCCATTCGACCGTGTCATGTCTACCTTTGCTATTTTATAGTGAGCCGTAACCATGCTCTGGAGATAAAGATTACTTCTTCATTACCCATAAGAGTTCTCGCAATGGCTACACAAACTTTGTTCTGTTCCAATCCTTTCCTAGGGCACCAGTTCAAATCAAGAAAAACAATCCCTACATTTCTTTTTCGCCTCGTTGCACCTAGGAGTGCGGGACTCACGAGCATGTCCACTGTCACTTCGAAAGCCACCATGGGTGTTGAATGCAGCAATCACCCAGATGATATCTTTTGCCATGGCCAGATAGAGGGCGCAGCGCTTGTATACGCACATCTTGTATGGAAATGTGGTAGGCGATGCAACTTCATGAGCTGGACTAGTTCCTTACTTTTTGCGCTGCATTACGGCTTATATCGGCATAAGAAGGATAATGATCAACCAAATCTCAGCGAAATATTTCTATACATTCTCGACACCAGAGGTTTCCCAGACGGCACGTTTGTTAAAGACCTGGATATTTTAGAGGCCTTCAAGGGAGAGTCATCGGACATGAGAGAATTGCTGGACAGGCGACGCGGAGATAATGGGCAACCAAGATTTTATTTTGGTGAATATCTAACCCAAGGGTGGCTGAAAATCGAAGGGAAATGTGCGCGTGTCCCTTTACAGCAATTAATAGATCTAGGACTATTTGAGCTGCACCCCGGGCTAGAAGAACAGGACAGATGGGGCCTATTGGCGATTCGAGTTGTTGAGCTTCGAACGGATTTCGTGAATTCGCCCGCCACAACATGTTCTGAGGTCCGAAAGGCAATCACGATTGCACAATGCTGTTTCGGAGACCGTTGGGCAGTCCCGTTCTCAGCTATGTTGCTTGCGCTTAGGCCGAGAAGTCGTGACGACGATGCTAAAATTGAAGCGGCCTATTCGGCGATGTTCGCAGGTAAGTTTGCGGCTTAGTTTAACTGTTATAGTATATTTATTGACACCTTTAGTGGACGAAATCTTGGTTCAAGATATTCAGATTGATCCTGAAGGCTTACCAGAAGTTAAACGATTTGGAGGAATCGTCAACGCTATCAATCACAAATTCAATAACAGCGACATCAATATTTTGCTGAATCCACTTTTAAGACTAGGGTTCGAGTAACACAATATTGTTTGGCGAAATAGGAATATGTGAGCCTTATGGAGCCAGGTGAGAATGCAATATTCTAGTACAGTCGTTTAGTTCTGTCCCATGCTAACAAAATTATCACCAAGATAGATCCTTGAGGGATGGTGGCGGCCAGAGGAAAGAGACATGGGCCTTGTTGGTCAACAAGTGTATGGGCTGCCAAACCTGTGCGCGTCGAAACCTGTCCTTACGTTGATAAACCTATCTTACGGAATCATTGGATCTATATCCTATGCAGAACATTAACTGTGTGGGATGTTTGTCAGCTGCCAAACAACCCAGCTAGCTCTTAGTCCATGGCTCATGAGCCGGTTTAAATCATCAGCCCCGTTGGCGTTTTATCCACGGCCTTATGTCCTATATGGTCTGAAAGAAAAATTCATGCTATTCATTTATCTTGTAATTAGTCCAATTACACTTCTCCCCTCCAAGAAGGCTCCCACCCTGGCTCCCTGACAAGACCTGTACTCTGTCCAACCAAAGGGCTTTCCCTAAGAGATCACTGGGATTCCCCACCAAGGCAAGCTCAGCGAGTTTCATCCCTTCGTTTGGAAATCCGCATACCAATTAGGCAAGGCTATAAACTGTGTAATAACTCCCGAGTCCCATTTAACAATGGGATGGTTAAAAGGCCGCCGGATATCACTGCTTCAACGGCCATCTTATTAGTTAGGCAGCCACTATAAGAACTATCCCCTACTACCTAGTAATCTATCCTAGATTATACTTTACTAAGTTTAAGGTTAATTAACAGGCTTTTTATAGCATGGTTATTACTTAAATCTTACGTGTTAGATAACACGTGGGAATTTAAGGAGGCGGGTAACCTGGGATGGGCGGATCACCCAGAAATTAATTACTTACTTGGTACCTGCTCTTTTCTAATGACAGTAAATAAAACACACCAGGCGAGGTAAACGATTAACAAGGCTGACTAACTAACTGAAGTTATTTATTCTTTATGGTGCTTTAGACCAGAATTTTGCATTAATGCAGGTGGGTGAGGTCGGCAGGATGACGTAGCCGGCTATGTGGGAGGTCTCAAGGCGGCCATTTGGCGATCCCGCGCCTTCGAAGGCTACACAATCTTCAAGCATAAAAATATATTTGGTATATTTTGCGAGAATGCGGGTGGAAATTTATGGCTTCTGATAGAAACGACCAAGTGGATCTGCAAGGTTGGGTTGCGTAGTAAACTCGATCAAAGCATGTAAAATGGATGATTCATGTCCGCATCTGTACCACATAAATGGATCGGATGGACCCTCGGATTCGCCCTCTTTGGTCGCGAAGCTTCCTCATCTTGAACAGACACCATCTGCAACGAACAGCCATCAAAATGGCGCAGTCGAAGCCTGCAACTCGATTTATCATCGATCAGCAGGCACAGGTCCGTGAAAGTCTACCCTTTGATGACAAAGGAGATTTTCTGAATGCGAAAAGAGGCCTGAGGGGCCGCCTTGACCCAAATGTCGTCAAGAATGATCAGGACGTGATCGTCTGGAACAACGACTCCTACAGATTTCTGCAGGACGAGGCCCCCGACACGGCCAATCCGAGTCTGTGGCGCCAGTCCAGGCTGGCTCACTTGGATGGTCTCTATCATGTCACCGATGGCATCTATCAAGTGCGCGGGCTCGATCTCTCCAACACCACCTTCATCGAAGGCAACGAGGGCCTGATCATCATTGATCCTCTCACGTCGGCAGAGACGGGCGCCGCTGCATTCGCCCTCTACCAAGACCATCGCAGCAAAGACAGAGCCATCAAGGCGATCATCTACACACACTCCCACGTCGACCATTTCGGTGGCGTGAGAGGCTTTGTCGCAGATGAAGATGTCGCGAACGAAAATATCAAGATCCTCGCGCCCGAGGGCTTCCTTGAGCACGCTGTCTCCGAGAACGTCTTCACTGGCACGGCCATGAGCCGGCGGGCGGCGTACATGTACGGCGCTGCCCTCCCCCCGAGCCCAACGGGTCAGATTGGCGCCGGACTCGGACAGACCGTCTCAACGGGGACTATCACTCTCATTGCACCGAATGTCAACATCACCACGACCGGGCAAACAATGACCATCGACGGCGTCGAGATGGTCTTCCAGATGGCCCCAGATACTGAGGCCCCGTCTGAGATGCTCATCTACTTTCCTGGGTTCAAGGCACTCTGTGCCGCTGAAGATGCCACGCACACCTTGCACAATATCCTAACACTCCGTGGAGCGGTAGTGCGGGACCCCCATGGCTGGTCCAAGTACTTGACGGAGACGATCGACTTGTTTGGCGGCCAAGCAGAGGTGGTGTTTGCATCCCACCACTGGCCGACGTGGGGGAAGGATAACGTAGTCGAGTTCCTCACCTCACAGCGTGACCTGTATGCGTATCTGCATGACCAAACCATCCGTTACCTAAATAAAGGGTACAACGGTCCCGAGATTGCGGAGATTATGACCCTGCCGCCAGCGCTGGACAAAGCCTGGAGCGCCCGCGGCTACTACGGGTCGACCAGCCATAATGTGAAAGCCATTTACCAGCGCTACAGCGGGTGGTTCGACGGGAATCCGGCCCATCTATGGGAGCATACCCCGGTTGAGCGCGCTAAGCGGTATGTCAAGCTCGCCGGTGGAGAGACGGCGATCATCAGCAAGGGTCAGGAGGCATTTGATGCCGGCGACTTTCGATGGGCAGCCGAGATCCTCAATCATGCTGTTTTTGCGCATCCCCACAACGCCGAGGCCCGCAATCTTCTCGCCGATGTCTATGAGCAGCTCGGCTACGGCGCAGAGAACGGGCCCTGGCGGAACTTCTTCATCTCCGGGACGACCGAGCTGCGCAGCGGGAACTTCGGCACCCCAACACAGACAGCCTCGGCGGATGTGGTCGCGCAGCTCACTCCCGAGATGCTTTTTGACGCCCTCGCCGTGCAGATCAAGGGGCCGGACGCCTGGGACAAGAATCTGGCGATCGACGTCGTAGTGACCGATCCGGATATCACCTACCGGCTGTGGCTGTCTAACGGTGCCCTCATATACAGCAAAGCGAAACAGCCTGGCAGCGCTGACGTGACTCTGACGGGGACTTCGAAACAGCTTCCTGCGCTGGCGGTTTTTGGACCTGACGCTGGCGCCCTCGGGAAAGCGGGCATCAAGATCGATGGTGATCGAACTACGCTCAGCACTCTTTCGTCCCTGCTTGACCCAGATGATCCCAACTTCAACATCGTTACTCCATAAAAGGATCTTGGGGGAGAGCGAGAATGTGGGATTATTTGTCGTCTACTTATACGTATCAGGTAACCATGTCAGTATGGCCTTATATTGTCTTTTGGGTTGGGATTCGTCAATTAACTGGCGGGTATGGTATATTGTAAGGTGACGAGAGTATCTGCAACCCTGCGTGTTGGACACAATGATATCTGACTGACATGACCAACAGGCGGAAAACTTCAAAAGCCATATTGTCTGCTATATTTCTATGTATTTCATTGAGGCGGAGATCTCTTGCTTCTTGTGGCCATACTATACTGTCCTTTCGTGTCCTTCTACCGCACCAGAATCCGCGAATAAGAAACAGGATATAGATTCAGCAGCCTGTCCAGCGCAAATACCATGTGCTTCGTAGATCCCCGTCCCACATTTACAGCCCAGCAGAGCCGATCTGATATACTCAAGATCATCTCTCGATGAGCAGAACAATCACAACTTCACAGGAAACCGCACGCGTAGCCCCTCTCCAAACCTCGCAAACAAGACCGGAATCGGAGCAAACGCCAGCGCAATAAACGCCAGAATACTATTCCCCCAGCCTAGCCCAACCGCCTCATACAGACCCAGCCCACACAGCGGAAGCAGCGCCCCCGCTAGACTCCTCAGCACTGTGTTAGCCGCCGTTGCGCTCGCCGCATGCACTGTAAATGCATCAACCAGGTAGGTCTGGACACACATCACAATCACAATCATCCCGAAGCCCGTGACTGCGTTCCCGATTTCGGGCACGATCCAGTGGACATGTTTATCCGTTGACCAGCCGTAGACAAACAAGCCTGCTGGGATAGTCAAAGCACCGGGAAGAACGAGGTAGAGCGAGAGTCGATCTTCCGGTTTCGGAACTTGCCCCATTTTCAACTTGGCTTTGATCGCGCGGTCGCTTAGGCTGGCTGCGTATAGCAATCCAAATAGCATTCCAACTCCACCGCCGAGGAAGGCGAGGCCGCTTCCTATCGCGGAGAATCCGTACTGCTCGGAGAAGACCGTTGTGAATGTGGTGAAGAGCACGTACAAGAGGCCGTAGAGCGCTGCGACGTAGGTGGACATCAGCGCGACGATGGGGGAGAGGATGAGCATCTTCATCGGACGGATGAGGGCCTGGCTGAAGAGATGAGGTTGCTTGGGCGATTCCACGGATTCACCCCCTGCTCGCTGGCTGGACTGGTCCACACATAGCATATTATCTCTGCTAGTAGATTCCTCGGCTGTCTTGCGCAGTCGTGCAGCCTCTCGTCTGAGGAGAACTGGGGCGTATGTCTCGGGGACGACGAAGAAAAAGACGACCGATGCTGCCCCTCCCTTTTTCGCAGGATCCGTTAGCCTAGGTACGTAACTGAGTATTCTGGATGAGTGCGTACCACAATCGAAAGAACCCAAAAAGCCCACCGCCACCCCTTCGCCTCAACAAGCAGTCCACCAACAACAGGCCCAATAATAGGCCCGAACAACGGACCTAACGACCACAATGCAATCGCCACCCCTCGTGTCTCAGGCGGCATAAGATCCGCAATCGTCCCGCTCCCACAGCTAATAGGCGCGACGCCGGCGCAGCCATCCAGGAATCGAAACACGACCAGCGAGGCTAGGTTCGGCGCGACGGCGCTTGCAATGTTGAAGACCACGAAGAGTACATTGCAGACATTGTATACGATGGCACGGCCGTAGTACTCGCTCAATGGGGCGACTATTAGCGGTCCGAACGCGAAGCCGAGGATGTAGACGGAGACCACGAATGATGAGAGCGTGGGGGAGGTCGAGTTGAAATCTTGCATTACCTCTGGTACGCCGGGGGCGAACATGGATGATGCGAGGGGGCTGCATACGTTAAGAGTCCGTCTGGTTGGGCAGGTAGGGTAGGTAATGGAAGTGCGTACGTGAGAAACGTGATGAAGGAGACCATGGCAATGATGGTCCATTTACGGGCATTGGTCCAGTTCACTGGGTTTGCTGGGTCCTTCCTTGCAGATTCATCCAAGGGCACATCTTCCTGTGAGTTGTTGCTACCCTCGTTTCCCTCCTCTTTCGGTTCTTGGACTTGCGCTTGCTCCATGACAGGGCGACTATTTTGGTATGCTGCGAGATCTGCCTTCTAGTCCATCTGGTGGAATTTTATCCGAATGTAAATCAGAAGGTTAGAACCCCCAGGGTAACGGGAGGATCTCTGTTTCATAGCTCATATCTTAAGGAGACCTGAGCAAACGGATGTAGACAAGCCGCCATTTGCTTGACATAACTTTATGCACACCGGGCCTGGGGCCGTCGGGTTCGGGTTCGGATTCGGATTCGTACTCGTAACTGTCTGCAAATCTGTCTCAGGCTCGCTTTTGTGCCTCGGAAATCTTGTCATGGTACTCCGCAATGCACATCTTAATTATGATCATTCTAGCTCTCGTGCCTCCCATGAATGCAGTGTGGGAAGGCGCAATTGTTCAGCACTTTGTGCACTTTATTCGATGGAAGTTCAGGGGTCCCGACAGGTTTCAAGGCAGGTTAGATAAATCTTCCTCCAAAAGACTCATGACATTCCAGTCCCTAGATATCCAATCCCCGCGGTGCCGACCTTGGTCCACCAATTTCACCTGGGCACCACCGTGTTCGACCTGTTCATTGTTGGGCGAGATCAGTCCTAGCTGAGCTAGGTACATGTCAAAGTCACTTTGAGAAGGGAACGTCAATGTATAAATCTGCGACGTCATAGAGGACTTGAATCAAGCGGTGCAGCTGTTCGATCGCCTCGAAAGGAGGTCCGTCGATTGTTTGAAGGGACATCACAAAATCCTTTAACAAGTCGAGGTCCTCAGTGTTCGAGGTTGCTATGACGTGGCAAAGTATCGCAATAAATGGAGTAAAGGGAGCGAAAAGGATTGTGCTGTGAATATCAGCAAGTCGGTCTGCCGTCAACAGCGCAATAAACGTATCCATACCAGTGTAGGTATGCCAACTTTATTTCATTGTGCCTTAACATATTCATGCATATCAAATGGAGCCGAATTGCCTCCCGCGCTGAATCAATCCCCAACTCACTATCCAAAGTACTCGGCGCGACCTGCGTGGACATAATGGCACGGTATATCAGCGTTAGCGTCGAGTGGTACGAGACTTGCTCTGACAGGAAGCAGGCCTCAAACGCGTCCTGACCCCCTACCATAAGTGAATGGGCAGTATTGGAGCGCGCCATTTCTGTTTTGAGGGCATCGGCCAGGGAGGGGATATGTTGCATTCTTTCATCAGGGGGAAGGGAGAAACTCCTCGAGCTGCAGAGCTGTTCATAGACCCAACCCTGAATCTCCGAATCTTGTATCCACAGCTTCAGCATCTGCTCCCAGACTTCGCCGTCATTTGCGGTGTTCATATAAGCTGGAGTGGCAATATCATAGTCCGCAATGAAAGGTGGCCTGCCCAGTCGGAGAGAAAGGCCTCTATCTAGTATGTACGTAAACCAAAAAAAGCGTCGCTTTGTGGCGTTAAAGCCCATCGTGTTCGTCTGGTGATGGGGTGAGGCGATGGTAGCCTAACGTCTGGCACTTTTGCACGGACATACAATTCATCTGCCAGGCAAGGGATGGCCTTGATGCCTTGATAGCGTAACTCACCTGATCGTTCGTTATTAGCTATTTTGATCCAAACTATTTAAACCGTATTGAAGGATCCGAAACCTACACCTATGAGCAGGGCTTCAATGCTGTCCGCTCTCGTCGGCATAAATGCAGGTAAGATTCCCAGGACAACTGCCAGGTTTTCTCCACATAAAGCACGCCATCTATGATACTCTGTGCCCGTAGACGGTTCTTGTTGGGAGATTGCCTTTTCGGAAAAGAGGTAATACAGTCCCCCGTTGATGATAACAAATGTCGCCAAGGACACATCTTTTACAGCGAAGTAGAGCTGCTGGCAGCATTCGGTGAGCTTCTCGACGTCCAGGAAACCGCAAGTAAGGCTAAGAATTACTGGAGAAGTATCTACCGCCACAACGTTATCACTGCCCAAGGCATATAAGCAAGGATACATACTGTGGAATTCTCGTAGGGTCTGTATAACAAGATGCATTGGCGGCATAGGCAGCTCACGGAAGTCATCGAATGGGAGATTTTTCTGGTTGAAAAATCGCATATCTGTTGTTGCAGAAGACCTGGAGCCTTGCGTCTTGACGATCTGCTGCAGCTTAGATAGTGCCAACGATATATCGCGGTTGATGTCCACGGGCAGCGTCTGGTTGACGGCATTCTCCAGGAGACCAGTCGCAAATGTCGCGTGGGCGTCGAGGGAATAGCTCCCCTGAAATGGCGCGTCGTGTTGGTATGGAGGGAACGCAGCCTCTTCGCTAGGTGAAGGTGTGTTCAAAAGGTGACTCGGAGTGGTTCGGGGGTTGGTTGCGGGACTACGAAGCGAGGAAGAGATGGCTCTAAGATAGCTCTCCTTCCGAGCAATACGACCCTCAACATGATCAAATTTTCTCTCGCTTCGGTTCAAAGGTTAGCTACCTAGCAGCGGAAACTTAGGAATGCATTACTATTCTGCTGATATGAGAACGCGCCGACTATCTCTGAGCTTCTGCCCACTATCCGCAGAAGCACGCTGTTCTTGAGCGGTGCGGCAGTTACTACATGGTGGAGCATGGTGGTAGCATACCGCTCGTTTGAGTCTTCGGGGCGTGTCGTCTTCTACCGTGTCTCGTGTCTGAGGCGACGTGGTCAGATTGTCTACCAATGTCGTTTGACTTTGATGTCTGGTCTCTTGGAGTGGGCGGAAGGGATCAGGAGAACGACGATGCAGGGGCCGGCTGCGGGAACCCGCGGATGTCCGAAAAGGAACTGGAGCTGAGCTCATGCGCCCGCACCATGTTACCCAGGGCAAAACCTCGCAGGCCCTGAAACTGTTGTACTCAGCACCTAGGAAGACCGGTTGATTGCTAGTCTCCAGAATGAGCCATTCATAGAGTACTCCCCTCGTTATTCATACTCAAGCTTGTACATGTAGGTTTCCCCTGTGTAAATCGTCGAAAGTTTGCCATTAGTTGTCTAGCAGTTTTCGTCCAATTCAATATCCATTTGCGTATTCCTCACCAAATGACTCAGGCTCAAAAAAACGTACAACGCCACCGTCTTTGGTCTGACTTGCATGCAGTCCCAGAGCTGCCAACCTCGGCGCAACGGCCAAATGTTCAATGTAAAGCGTATGAGTATGGATTCTATAGCGTTCACAAGTTCTTGTCGCTTACCAATAAACCGGACCCTTATTCCCGATACACGAACACGTAGCCCATAACTTGATAGTACTTACAAGAGCGAAGGTAATATTAATGAAGGGCTCTACATAAAAGTATCATACTTTAACCAGGTATTTTCCCACTATTTGCTTCGACACTCACTGGAGACCCCAACGTACTTGAAGGCAAAAGGGAAAAAAAAAAAAAGGTAGCAACGGAAAGCTGGGAACAAACTATTCTGAGAGATTATCAGGCGAATGGGCCACAAAGTCCCCCTTCTACCGATATTGGGTAGTTTCCTTGTCACACCAGTTCCAAAATTTTTCAGCAACTCCGGAGCCATCCTCGTCCTTTCTCCTCAATACCCTTAAGATATCTGCTCTCAGGCCAGGTGTGTTAATCCTTCCCCAAGGAATAATGTCGGCGCCGTTTTCTCGAGTGGTGATGTCTGATGACCACCCAGCGTACAACTCAGTGTAGGCGCCATACACGGAGGGGAAAATAATGCAGCTCAACAACAACCTTCCCATCCCGGACATATACCTCTGGAGTTCCGTTTACAAATTGTCGGGATGGAATGAGATACTCAAAATGCCATATTGCCCATACCGTCGCGCAAACTCTGCGGCAAGAAGAATGTTTCCGGCCTTGGACTGGGCATAATTGGTTTGCGAGAGCTTGTGTATCTTCGGGTTGCCTTGAGTATCAAATTCCACCCCTCCTTCCGGCGAACCGAGCTCAGCAGCCAGGAAAGTGGCCCATGTAACCCTAACAGACCCCGGTTGTGAAGTAGAGGCTGTCCGACGTAAAATAGGGACAAGAAGCTCACTCAGCAGGAACGAGCCAAGGAAGTTGGTACCCAGTTGCAGTTCATGAGCGTGGCAGCCCTTGCTTCCAGTAGGAGGTATCATAATGCCGGCATTGTTTGTCAACACGTCGAGCCTTGTTTCATTTGACTCAAACTCGTTCACCGCTCTCTTGATCAAAGACAGGCCAGACAAATCAACGAAGAGGAACTTCAGCTGGCCCCTTGACTGAGGAACCATATTTCTCTTATCCTCCCCATGGATGTCGTGGCTTTGCCTTCGCTGCGGCCAGCCCCGTAAACGGTTGCGTTTTTTTGATATAGGATCTTCACTAACTCCTGCCCACATCCTGCGTAGCCGCCCGCTACTATGCAGACCCTCCTGATCGGCGAGGTTTTCCTCTGTAAGAGTCGGTCGAGATGAAATGACTGTTTCGCAAATGTGGATAGTGGACCCATTTCAGAGCTCCAACGTTAAGTGGACGATGCGGATAGAAAATGATCACGAGAGGAGGTAAAGATATAAGTAGCAAAGGGAGCTAATCAAGTTTATATTGAGTTTCTAGGTAGCTTGAGGCAATGGCCACCGACCTGTCTTGGCTGTCTATACTTCGTCCACGAGCCCCGATGGCGGATTTTCGGACCCCGTCGGGATTCCGTCGCAGAACTCGCGATCAGCACCCTATGAGTCTTCCAGCCCGCACACTGCCCAAGGAGGTTGAAGTTGAGATTACATGTGACGACTCCTTTCGAATCCATGCAATCTTGTCTCGTCGTAAATTGCCCTAGAATATAGGAACTGCACACAACACAGTCACTCCCTAGAGGTAATCCTGCAGACTCGTAAATTTATTTGCTCCGTATCTAGTGAATCGGTATGTACCCGAAGCCGGACGGAATCAGCACACACCAGTTTCAGGTACTCAACACTCGCTGACGACCCTTTATGGACGGCTCGCTGCCCCTGCCCCACAAGGTATAAGCTTCATCTCTTCCCTTTGCTTGACATAACTTTATGCACACCGGCCCCGGCTCCGTCGGGTTCGGGTTCGGATTCGGATTCGTACTCGTAACCATCTGCAGATCTGTCTTAGACTCGCTCTTAGGTCGTCTGTTTGGATTCGCCAGCTCGCAGCCTGCATGACCCCCCTGGTAGACAAACATCAGTAGTGCGTTCCATGTAAGTTGCAAGAGTGTCTTCCTGAGGCCGAGGCTGGGCCTGACACACATACGCAAGTGCCGATCATTGTAATCGGGGGCTATTAAAGAGAGCTAATCTTCATCAACGGACACCGTCAGAATGCTAAGTCCTATTGGCTTCCTACCTTATTTGCATGATGGCGATCCTAAGCATGTGGCAAATACCGGGTACATTCCTGGACCTCACGACCGGTTTCGCTATTCTCTTCTCTGTGGTATACCACCCACTCACTCTACACCCAGCATACACATACTAACCTGCCTGTAGGCAGTCCTAACTGTCCTGACGAAAGCACTCTACAATCTATACTTCCACCCACTCAGCCGCTTCCCCGGCCCCAGATCGCACGCAATCTCCCGCATTCCCTATCTCCACCGCTCGATCACGGGAACCCTGCCCCTCGACATGCTCACCTTTCACGCCAAATACGGCAACGTCGTGCGCATCGCGCCGGACGAACTAGCCTTCGCGCACGCAGACGCTTGGAAAGAGATTCAAGGTCACAAAGGCAAAGACGCGCTGGAGATGGAAAAAGCACTCTGGTTCTACAGACCCCTACCGGAGGACCCACTGCATATCGTCAACGAGGGCCGCGAAGAGCACGGCAGGCTGCGTAGGCAGATGGCGCACGGGTTCTCGGAACGTGCGATGAGGGAGCAGGAGGAGGTTATTCGGGGCTATGTCGATTTGCTTATTCGGCGGCTGCGAGAGCTTGCCTCTTCCTCCTCCCCCACCTCCTCCCCAGGTAGTACTGCTGGTGGTGGTGGTGGTGGTGGCTGTGACCCTGTTGTCATTTCCGACTGGTATAATTATACCACCTTTGACATTATCGGCGACTTGGCGTTCGGCGAGGCCTTTGGGTGTTTGGAGAGTGGTGAATACGATGGATGGATCAAGGGCATTTTCTCGACCGTTCGGATAGGGACTGTATTACAGGGGCTGTCGTTCTACCCGCTGCTCAAGCGGATTTGTTTTGCTATGGTCCCACAGTCGATGAAAGATGCGCGGGAGACGCATTTACGGTTCACGAAGGAGAAGATGCTCCGCCGAATTGACCGTGGCGAGGACCGCTCGGACTTGATCGAAGGGTTGTTGAAGAAGAAAGACGAACTTGTTTGTTTTCCTGTCGCTCACTCATTATTGTTTGTTTGCCCCTCGCTTACCATGACGTCTGTCTATATTATTTAGGGCCTCACAATCCAAGAACTCATCGCGAACGCGGAAATCCTCATCATCGGCGGGTCTGAAACAACGGCTACGCTGCTGAGCGGGGTGACATATCTCCTCTTGAGAAGTCCCGATGCATACAAGAAGTTAGCGGATGAAGTCCGAACTGTATTTCAAAGCGAAGATGAAATCAACCTGGTCTCAGTCAGCCAGTTGCCATACATGCAGGCTTGTCTTGACGAGGCCCTGCGTGTGTATCCGCCCATTGCGAATGGGTTGCCTCGTGTTTGTCCCAAGGGCGGAGCGACGGTGATGGGGGAGTTTGTTCCTGAGAATGTATGCCTGCCTACGTTTCCCTCATTTCTGTAGTATGTACAGTGTGTATGTACATTGGCTGACAGCAATTCAGACATACGTTTCAATCCACCATTGGGCACTCTATCACCGACCAGATTACTTCACCGAGCCCAACATCTACGTACCAGAGCGGTTCCTGGGCGATCCGAAATTCGAGAATGATCGGCGCGAGGTCCTCCAGCCGTTCCATACCGGGCCAAGAGCATGTTTGGGACGAAAGTAGGCTGCCAACTCTTTTCTCCTATTCAAGGCTTGCTTTACAAATACTAACATGATTTGTCCCGACTAGCCTTGCGTACAGTGAAATGCGCCTGATTCTTGCCCTAGTCATATTCAATTTCGACTTGAAGCTTGCGGAGGAGTGTCGTGATTGGATTCAGCAGAGGAATTTCTTGATGTGGCAGAAACCGCCTTTGAAGGTTTACTTGAGCCTGCGAGATAAAGCGTCTGATTAAGTAGTTACTGTCTGGGTTTTGAATTAGATTTTCGTCAGAGATTAGTATACTTTTTGTGTCTGTCTTCCGATTGGGTTAGCTGCAGTTTGTCATCCATTCGAGTTTCAGAGCGTTTCAAGTGGCGAAAATTTGACTGCCTACAGGACCCCTACTAGCAACTTCGTCAGCATTCAACACTTTATTTATCTTTCTCTTTTGCATTTAATCTTAGTCTTAGTCTATTACGGAGTACCGGCGCTATCAATTCGGCAGCTTTAATGAACCACTAGTAACTCACAATTGCAGATGTCTTACGACGTAACCTGCACTGCTGGCAGAATGTTACCTGGTCGTCGATCGCATAGAAAATCAAGAGCAGGCTGCCTTCAATGCAAAGCAAGAAAGGTAAAAGTATGCCTGTCAGCACTTGACTCCATCGCCAATGATGATGATACTCATAATCCCGCTACAGTGCGACGAAGGCAAGCCAATCTGCGCCAAATGCGAAGTCCACGGCGTGGCTTGCTCGTTCATGGAATCGCACAATAATACACCCATATCATTGCCTGTCTCAAGGTCGGATCTAGCCACTGCAACCAGGTGGAGACGCCCAGGTCCGCCCGAGTCCCTTCCAGACAGCAATGCACAACGCCCAGGCCGGAGTCAGGGCCAGAATCAGAATCAGAACCAGAACGAGAGGCTAGCTCCCCCTTCTTCCGATCTCGCCATTCCTGACCTCGAGCTTCTCCACCACTACATGACCACAACCTGCTACACGTTATCGCGCATCCCCGCTATCCAAGCCATCTGGCGCGACCAGGTGCCCAGCATTGGTTTCAGGGAGCCATTCGTGCTGCACGTTCTACTGGCCATTTCCGCACTCCATCGCGCGCATAACGCTAAGGACTCGGACAGAAGCGGACGTGCTGCTGATATCTCGCGGGCGCGAACGCACCATAATTCCGCTATCGCCGCTGCAGTCCCGGCTCTAAGATCGACTTCCCTTGCGTCGGATAACAGCACCGCCCTATTCCTGTTCTCTTCATTAACGTGTATCTTTTCATGTGCGATCTCGTCCGAAGATACGGTAGATACGCAAATTGAGGAGGAGAGGACGGAGGCGACGCCAGCAGCAACACCCTTCCACATCCTCTTCGAGCAGGACCATCTCTCGCAATGGCTTCGGCTCTTCCGGGGCACGAAAGCAGTTATCGATTCTAGCGCTAAAGACTTGTGCACCGGGCAGCTCGGTCCTATTTTCTTGAATGGCGCGTATCTCTCCGCCGCACGGCGAGAGCAGCAAACGCTCGAACACGGGATGATGTATGTTTGGGAACTCAAGCAGATGATCATGCAGGAGCACACCCCCGGCGACTGCCTCCTGTCGGTCTACTTATCCGAGGTAGATGGGCTAGCACGGACGCTCGCCGTGTCCCTGAAACCAGGCGAGGGCGCGCGGCTCAAGACGGCGGATGTGTTTGCGTGGCTGCTTGAGGCGTCCAACGAGTATCTTGAGTTGCTTCGACACGAGGCGCCCATCGCCTTGATTATATTAGCTTACTTCTGTGTCGCGGTGCGGCAGATCGAGTGGCTTTGGTGGACTGAGGGGCTTAGCGCGCGGCTCCTCGCCCAGGTTTATGCAGCGTTGAACAGCGAGTATCGGAGTTGGTTGCGGTGGCCCGGGGAGCAGATTGGGTGGGCTCCTCCAAGCGGGGTTCTGTAGTGGATTATTTGCATTATTTCTATTATAGCGAGAAACCCCAATGTTCTATATTCTGGTTTTGGGAATAGTTGGCTTGTTCTTTGATACAAAATATACTATCAGGTACTAGGGATAACAAATTTTATCTGAAAATTTAGGGAAGAAAGGTTATTCAAGCGAATAACGGCCGCGTAAGTTAGTTGTTGAACGATCAAAAGCAATGTAAAGAAGATAAAAGAAATGCAACAAAAGAAACTGCCAAAGTATTTGAGAGAACGTAACAAACATAGGTTAAGAAAATGTACAGCACACACATAGAAAGCGACAAGCTAGCGCCTGTTCTCACCCTCTATATTATGCATTTCCTCGCGACTAAAAAGTCTCTCCCCAATACTTCCCCCAGACTTGTCCCTCGGCTTCAGAAGCGCGTTATACTCCATCACGCCCAAGGCCATAAGCAGCCACATAACGCCCACGGCTAGGATATGAACAACGGCCACCCACACGACTCCCAAGTCGGAATTTCCCATGGTGAATTTCGCCCCGGCATGGACAAGCGAGCTTATCTTGCTCTTCGTTGTGAAGATCAGGACTGTGATGAGAACCGCGAAGACGAGCGATAATATAAACGCGATCCCCGTAACTGCCGAAACCACGATCAGCGGCACGGGATATCCGTATCCCATAGCTATGGCGCTGGCAATTCCTAGGGCTACCACGAGGAAGTTGCTTATAATCGCCGGGAGGAAGAAGCCCTGGGTGTAGGGGATCTTATCGCGAGCAGATTTTAGCGCCGCTTCGTATTGACCAAGAAGCGCGCCGCTGTTGCTGCTGCCAGCAGCCTGAGAGATATTGAGCTTGAGATCCTTCGCATAATCCCAACCCTTCTCGTGGAAAGTGGTTTTGCCGTCGGTGGTGGTTGCGTAGTTCCAGAGGTAGAAGGAGTATTTGTCGGGGAGTCGGAGGTCCACGGCGGTTGCATTCGAATTTGTATCAGAGAGTGTGGAGCCCGTGGAGCCATTTGTAGAAATGGAAAGACCTGTATTATCGATGTCGAAGATAGGGCCCATGAAGCGTCCGGGGACGCCATTTATCCCGGCAATAAGCAGCATGCAGAATGATCCGAACATCATCCCGAATGGGATCGTAGCGGAGATTATCTCTTTGGCACGCATGATTGGTGTGGGGGAAGATGTAGCTGGAGAAACAAGATCGAAAGACAATGGCGCAGACAGAGTTATTTGGCTTCCTGTCGTTTGTCGCGGGGAGAAATCACAGCTTTAAAGTAGCCACAGGTGTGCCATTACTTGGAGACCCTTCGCTGGGCCGAATCCAGGCAACATCAAAACGGGATACTAGTATTAACTTTTTCTGCGGAGTGCAGGAACATCCGAACCGTGGAAACAGTAGGTTATCCACATCCATCCTCAAGGCAGGCAGTCTCATAACGGCTCGCCAATCACGTTTTTCGCAGCGTGGCAGATCATCTTCGAGGGGCAGGCAATAAGCTATAGCGCCGGAATTCCTCGAGTGCCCTAGGACATGATGATCTCCGAAAATAGGAGGGACTAGACTAGATTTTCGTCAGCAGCCTATACGGTAGTGCGCGGAAGACTTGACAGGATTGCTTAAACTGAGCTTATTTCCTGCATATTGGAAACTAGAATCCGCGAAAATCCACAATCTACGCCATAGGAACCAATGAAGAGACTGCTCCATAGCTAGGCACTGCCAAAACCCTATGTATATTTTGGGACGAAACAAGTCTGGCCCCACAGGCCCGGGTTCGGCTTCGCGTTCGCGTTCGTGTTCGGCTTCGTGCTCGGGTTTCTTCGTGACAACGGTAGGAATAAGGTTTTTAAGCTTATCGTCGCAGCCTAATTTATTGTATTCAGTTGCAACTTCCCACCTCAGCGTGGCAAAGTTGGGGCCGTGTTGCGTGCCCAACGCCATGGATCCATGATACCCAGATACCTAGACCCGCTTCCTCAACATGTTAATCCTAGATGTATGGACGTATGGAATCTAAAGACAGGGCAAGAGAATGGATAGTCGGCACATTGGCTTCTTGGATTGTTGTTTGACCGAGTATCTAAAAAGAAAACCTCATAAGAGAGCAACGCTGCCCTCTAGCACAACCCCATCTCGCGTAGCTAAGCAAGAGTGACTTCCTAGGCAACCAAGAAACAAACTTGATTACAGAGTTCGAGTGTCTTAGGCAGAGCTGAAAATGGAGGGCCAGTATCTAATGGCACGCTTTAGCAGCGTAGGCTGGGCTAGCATTGAATTGTTGGGATGGATGTCAGAAAACATATTTCGTCATGGTTATGATAGACATCAGTTTGATATTTCTAGAACTTGTTATTATTAAACTACTCGCTGACTACTGTGGACTCGTCAGTAATGGGGGTAGTTCTGGATATTCCAGGTAACTCAAAGCTTAGCAAGGTTAGTTAACTGGATGGTATTCTTACCTATTGTTAGCTTGGTTGGGTATTTCCTCGTGCATCTTGATGATGATGTACATAGCTAGCAAGTGGAATACTTCGCTGGCCTAAAGAGCAAGGTTTGCTAACTGTACACACAAAAACTAGTGTATAGTTGCATCAAGCGACACCTTATCTCCATGCCCGTGATCGACGAAACCCTCCAGCACTGCCCATTTCTCACGCTCGACCTCTCCCCCGCGTAACCCCACCGGAGGGAAGTGTTCGTCGCCGGAACCCGCCGGGACAGTGTATGTGGCACGACGCTGGACTCTTCGAGCACCGCGAGGGCAGTGTGTTGCACGCAATGTCGCGTATGCGGAGCAGATGATGATTGATCATTGCTGCGGCTGTTGTCGTGGGGAATGGGGCCTCTGGCTCAACAGAGCCAGGAATGGGGAACCTAAGGTCTGTGATACGGCGGTGGTTGTGCCGATGAAGATTTGGCGGATTTAATATCCGCAGTCAAGGTTTGTTTATGTGCCCGAGCATTCTGCTCCTGCGTGACGCGTCGAGGGACGTTTGATTGTTTCTGTCTGTAACTAGGCCAAAGGGCTCTTCAATTATAGGCTTTTTTCCCATGCATACAGCGAAAAGATGCGATCGCAATTTTGTGCTTTTATTCCTCTACTGTATGGGTTAATTATGTGGTGGGAGCGCAGTTCGTAACCTTCTCCTATTCCAGTAATTTTGGGCTGGGTTAAGGCGACCAGTTCTAGCAGTCTAAACGAAGCTCGATCAGATCTTCAATGACACACACCAACATTGAAAGGGATGAATTCCTATTGTAAACTGTAGTCCTTAGTGCGTCATAAGAGTATACGCAAAGGTAGCGCTCAAAAAGACCATACAGGGTGCATGGAAAAGCAACTCCCTCAAAGATATTCAATACTCAGCGAGATATATACATTGACCGACCACTCCGCTTCCTGGAGGATCTTATCTTCGCACGTTTGGAACAACCAGTGGGTTTGTTACATGGGTGTCCGGCCCAAGCTTGAGCAACGTCTCTAAATATTTAAATTTACAGAAATAAAAATATCCCACAGGAAACATGAACAATTTCGAAGTTCGCGGCGCAGAGCTCATGCAAGCAGGGCAAAAGCTTGCGCAAGTTTAACAACTCTTGGCGTCTGGTGCTTCTGTCGTACTTGTGACACAAGGGAAAGGAGTCTGAAAAAAATACTCCGGACTTGGGTCTCCGAGACTCTGTTTTCCAGGGAATTACTGCTACTACTAGTTACAAGGGCCTGAAAAACTGGGGTGTAGGAGATGAAGAAGCTCACGTGAGTTCAAGGACAACTTTCGTTTTTGGAGATTCTGATTGGCTGAGGCCTCGTGATGGCACGTGCCAAGACTTGCAAGACCTTCACTCCAAACAACCTTCGGCGCGCGAGCTTCGTGCCAAAAAAACTCCACAAACTCGGCTATCCGTGGCAAAAATTGCGGGTGCGTGGAATTGGAGCTGGGGTCTCGAGCGGCTACCTGCCATCTGCCATCTCACATCTCACCAGGAATCCACGAGGAAGAGGGTCTCGCTCCTTCCTTGGACTCGACGGCCCAGAGAAAGCAAAGAGCGACCGGGAGGCTCCTCGTCACATGACACTGTTGACTGACACTTGCGACCGTGATGATCGTTGAACTCTCTCTCGCTGTCTCTCTCTCTCTCTCTATAATCATTGTATTCCTGATTTATCGAGAAACTGATAATCCGGAAACCCCAAATCTATCTTTACTCAATCCGGGCTATCTAATAAAACGCGATACATCTTTCGGATCCGCCGCCGCATATGCTGCTGATCGTCGTGTTGAGGCGGCACCAGCGCGAGTGGTCCAGTAATTTGCTTCTGATACTCCGACCTCTTGCACTCAACAGTCCAAGTCGGGGTCTGATCTATCTGATCTAGTCGGTACTGGCTCTGCCATATGAACGCTGCCGCAGCGTGCTGCTTGCGAAACACCTCTGCCATCTCCGAAGGCGTGATACATTCCCTCACAGTTGACAGGACCTCCGCGCCCGTTCGAGTCATGTACAGCTGTGACGAGCAATGGACGACGCCCGTGGTGCGATGCGCGACATGGAGAAGACAGGAGTTCGCCACAAGGTCTACTGGGACTTCTTCGAAATTATGATGCGTCGCCATGCGCTCCAGATCCTGATCGGTCAGCGTGAACGAGAGCAACATCTGGTGGAGCGGAATTGCGCTATCTGGCCCATATAGAGGGGAAGGGTCCGTCATGGCTGGTCCGATGGCCGATGGTCGGATGATGAGAACTGGGATGGGACTTGGCTGGCGGAGCAGGAGTCGCTCGGCTAAATGCTTCGCCTGCGCATAACGGCCAAGTGTATCGGTCATCTGAAGGCAGTGTGGAGGCATCTGCTCCTGGAAAGCCTGCGAGATCGCTCCCTGGGCGAGTTCCTTCTGGTGCGGGATATAGTCTCTCCTCAACCAGGCCTCCCGAAAGGAAGCTGCTCACAGCAAGACTCGAGAAATGGATAAAGTGCTGCACATGTTTGAATTCAGATGCCATCTGGTAGAGGGCGATTGCAGTTTGACAATTGTCCTGCAACGAGTTTTCCAGGCCCTCAACGAGGGAGATATTGGCCGCGGAGTTGATGACTGCCGTAACCTCATTGCTCATTCTTTCGCGAATGGCCGTCGTCAAGCCTAGACCTGGTTTGGTCAGATCTCCGATAATAAATTCAACCTTGCCAGAGTCAAGAATATCCTCAATCTGGTGAGGCATTGTCGATTCCCACTTGCGGATCGCATCTCCAATCGATCTCCGGCATAACGCATATATCTTCTTTGTGGGCAATCGCAGCGCCAGCTTATACAGCAGACATCCTCCCACACTCCCCGTCGCTCCGGCCAGGAGAAAAACGTGGTTTTCATACTCCCGAGTATACTCATGGCTTTCTGCTGAATCATTCATCTTGTTTTGGATCGTCAAAGCAAGTGCATTGCTGTTGGCTCGTGGAAACGCCCTTGGAAGGAGAGAAGGGTTGCATATTTTTACGAGAGAGTGGATGAGCCTAAGTGCCCGTCGTGCTGCATGGGCAGAGTTAAAAAAGAGCGAGCCTTGTACAAGATGTGGATTTTCGCTCTCCTGGTTCAACTCGACCGCTCGAGGCGGCCACCCGGGGCGTACAGTGAGCTCGCTTGCGGCTGCCAAGCGACCCATTTGTGTGTGACGCGAGGCCCTTGGACGACAACACAAATGAACCTCGGCGAGGTCTCTAGCCACTGACGACTGGCTTGGACTCGCCATATATTGTGGTGCAACACTGATGGATGCACCCGGCCGTGGCTTTGTTAAACAACAGCACTGCCCGCACTTCTCTCGCTGCACCTGGAATAAGTTTGCACGAGCTCATGCTACCCGCCTCGGAGGATCAGACCTGCACGACACTCAGGGTCAGTTATTAAAGGGCGAGGCGAAACGTGATATGCTGCGAAATATAACATTGCTGCTGTCCATCAACGCGTAGTTGACCTGCAGGTCTAATGTTCTCCGCGTTTGTTTCACCTTGATCTTTGGTTCAGGTCGAGGGGGTTGCAGAGACACGGACCCTTATGCTCTTTTCTTGGCCTAATGCATGCAAACGAAGACCATGGGATCGGGGCGGCGGAACCTCCCACGTGCAACGTGGCCCCAGCCCAGAATGATTCCGAGACCAGGCGCCCATGTGTCCCCGCAGCTCCCTATGCGGAGGACCAGGTGAGGGCCAGCCCTCCACCTCTTGCCATTGTCGGCATGGCGACGAGACTCCCCGGTGGAGTCCACAGTATCCCGGACATGTACAAATTCCTGTGTGAAAAGAAAGATGGTTCCAGCGAAGTACCAGCCTCTAGATTCAACGTCGACGGCTTCTATAGTGATGGGGAGTTCCCGTATTCTATGAGGACCAGGAGAGCTTACTTTCTGGATGATGACATCTCCATGATGGATGCATCTTTTTTCGGCTCCTCAGAGTTGGAAGCTTCTGGAGCAGACCCGCGGGCCAGGCTCCTTTTGGAAGTGGTCTATGAGTGCCTGGAGAATGCCGGAGAAATCGATTACCGTGGAAAGAACATTGGCTGCTACATCGGAGCGTGGGGGGTGGATTGGTGCGAATTGACATTGAAGGACGGGCAACAGCGCAACCCACTTCTAGGAGCTGCCGCGGGCAGTTTCTTTATCTCGAGCTATATTGCATGGAATCTCGATCTGCATGGCCCAAGGTACGTCTTATCTGTATCGTGAGATCTTTTTGATTGAGTAAACGAGCTGACTCCATGGCTAGCATGACTATTGAGACTGCCTGCTCCTTCTCTATGGTTGCTTTGCATGAAGCATGCCAGGCCATATATTCTGGAGAGTGCACGTCGGCCGTTGTTGGCTCAGCAAATTTGATACTCACTCCTACACTGCACATGAATCTGGCCTCTAGCGGTGTTCTATCCCCATCAGGGCTTTGCAAAACATTTGATACTACCGCGGATGGATTCGGACGGGGAGAAGCGGTCAACGCAATTCTGATCAAGCGACTCGACGAAGCCGTCCGGGATGGAGATGTTGTTCGGGCGGTTATTCGCGCAACGTCGGTCAATAACGACGGGCGGACCGCGCTCTTAACGACTCCATCCGCAGACGCACAGGAGGAGCTCATTCGGGCCGCATACGCCAAGGCTGGTATTGAAGACATCGAGAGCACTGCCTACTTTGAATGCCATGGCACAGGAACACAGGCTGGCGACACCACCGAGACCTCTGCAGTGAGGAGGATATTTCCTCGGGGTATCCATCTGGGGTCGGTCAGTATCCCTTCTCGACCTGCTTCGCTATTATGCAGGTGATTTTATAGACGGCTAACTGAGGCCCAGGCGAAACCGAACTTTGGGCATTCGGAAGGGGCGTCTGGGATCACCAGCATGATTAAGGCCGTTATCTCGCTAGAGAACAAGGTTCTACTACCTCATATTTACATGAAAGAGCCGAACCCCAAGAGTACATTGATACACGCGACAACACCGGAAACGTACAAGTTACGCTGACGAATCATAGTCCCATTCGAAAGCTCAAATCTGATCGTCCCTCAAGAGTCAAGTTCCTGGCCAGAGGGCCGGAAGGAGAGAATTAGTGTCAATAACTTCGGCGTTGGCGGCACGAATGTCCATGTGAGCATTTTAATAACCAGTGGCCAGCTCTACAGAACTATAAAACTGACCCAGTGAAGGTGATCCTGGACTCTGCAGCCTCTCTGAACCTGAATACAGCGGACAACCAAACGGGCGACACCCCACCACATCCGCACATCCTCGTCGTGTCAGCAAACAGCGAAAAATCTCTCGCGCGACGAACAGATGATATCAAGACTTACTTGGATGAGAACCCAAAATCCCTGCGAGACCTGGCCTTTACTCTAGGGGACCGACGCGAGCACCTTGCCTACAGAGCCTTTTCTCTTGCAACAGAAGGGCAGGCGGTAGGGGCGTTTAATGTTAGTACTGCAAGTTGCCATGTATCTCCTGAGATTACATTCGTTTTCACCGGGCAAGGGGCGCAGTGGCCCGCTATGGGAAAGGCATTAATCGAAACATTCGATATATTTCGCACAAGTATTCAACGACTTGATCAGGCTCTTCAAAGACTCAGCAGCCCCCCAACGTGGACGCTGGAAGGTTCGTTTCTCTTCCCTACGACGAACTAAGGTAATATTAAGTCTGACTTTTTAATAGGTCTACTATGCACGGAAAGTAATCGCGAGCAGCTCGATCGAGCAGAATTAGCACAGCCACTTTGCTGCGGTCTTCAAATAGGTCTTGTCGATCTTCTGTCACACTGGGGCATGGCTCCGTCATCGGTTATCGGTCACTCAAGCGGTGAGATAGCTGCCGCCTACGCTGCTGGAGGGCTAACGGCCGAGGCCGCCATCATGGTTGCCTATCACCGAGGAGACTCGCTCCGGAAGATCCAAAGACGAGGTGGCATGGTGGCCGTCGGACGGGGTCGTGAGGCAGTGACACCCTACCTTACGGACGGCGTGATTATCGCTTACGAGAGCAGCTCTCAGAGCGTTACTCTCTCCGGTGACTACGAAAAGCTTACTCAGATTGTTGATAAAATCAAGGAAGACGACCCGGACACGCTGTGTCGTCTGCTCCGCGTGGACAAAGCATACCATTCATACCACATGCGTGAGGCTGCTGACAGATACGAGGCTGCACTTCAGGCGTTATGGGTGAAAGGCTCGTCATCTATGATTCCAATGTTCTCGACAGTCAACGGGGCTGAGATCACAGATCCCTCCCTACTGAGCGCCCGGTACTGGCGTCAAAACCTGGAGTGTCCTGTACTCTTCCTGACCGGGACTCGAGCGTTGCTGGATGCGAATGAAGAGGAGAAAACACGTGTTTTTGTTGAGATTGGTCCACATTCCGCTTTATCTGGGCCTTTGAGACAGATACTCTCTGGACATCCACGTGGCGGCTCGTCTACATACATACCATCGCTCGTGCGGGGAGAAGACCCAACAACCTCTTTGCTTTACACGGCTGGTAATATGTATAACTCTGGGATACCAGTGGACTTCCATATCATAAATGGGGAAGGACGGCTTCTTGTGGATCTGCCTCCGTATCCGTGGCAACATGAGACGAGGTACTGGAATCAGGGTCCTGCAGTGGAGGCTTGGAGAATTCGCCAATACCCTCACCACGAGATATTGGGCTCCCGGGTTCTGGGGTCGACTGAAACCGAGCCGTCATGGCGCAATACACTCGCGCTTGATGATGCGCCTTGGTTATATGGACACAGGGTGATAGGAAAAACATTGTTTCCCGGAGCAGGCTATATTGCAATGGCTGGGGAGGCGATTCAGCAGATCACATCTCCTCCAACTACAGCTTATCAGATCAGCCACCTCCTTCTGAAGCACGCCCTCTTCATAGACAACAACGAGTGCGTGGAGCTTGTCACCAATCTGCGACCTGTCCGAATTTCGGACATTGAGGATTCGCGTTGGTACGACTTTTCAATTACTTGTGTACAAGGTGGGGAGACAACGCGACTTTGTACGGGCCAGGTACGGGCAGTACCAGAATCGCTTGCGCCTGAGATGCCTCTCCTAGAGGGTACGGAACCGCCGAGACAGGTCAACGCCGCTACTTGGTACAAGGCGTTGCGAACGACTGGACTGGATTATTCACGGGAGTTCCGGGGGTTGGATGAGATATATGCAGATCCTGTACAGTATGAAGCTACCGCTACGCTCAAGAACGCAGAGGTGTCCGCCAGCCGGTATGTAATGCATCCGGCGACCATTGACAGATGCTTGCAGCTACTCTCCGTGGCAATATTTCGCGGGCTCTCTCGTAACATGGATATTCGATGTCTCCCCATCCTGTTCGAGAATGTGTTTGTCGGCCCGGAGCCAGCTGGTCTGCGTATCCAGGCCCAGGCAGATCCGCCGCAGGGCAATTTTATCCACGGGAATATTGGTGCCATGTCAGATGGAAAGACCCTACTCTCAGTAAAGGGTGCGCGACTGCATATTTTCGCTGACGATGGGTCTCTGGAGCAAGAGAGGGATTTTGCAGCTAGGCCGGTTTGGATGCCGCATATTGACTTTATACCTGCATCGGCCATGAACAAGTACCCCATGGCGGACTATCCAGAGAAAGAGCTACTACCCCGAGTCGTCGATCTTTGCATAGCAGAGACGGCATCCAAGGTCATCGATATCGACCCGGTGGAGGACCACCTCAAAAAGTACAAGAGCTGGCTGATGACGCAGCGTACCCGGATACAGGAACAACCCCCTTGGCGATTCTCTGACATGGGATACGCGGCGGATTGCCCCTTTGACTCGTCGAACCGCACGGGTATGATCGACTGGCTGAACGAGCAAGTTGATCGTGGTAATTACCCCAGTTTATCTCCGATATCAGGTTGCACGCGACGAGTGATGGAAAACATCACCGAGATCTTCAAAGGGACAAGCAAGCCACTGTCAATTCTGATGGAAGACGACATTTTGAGGAACTTGTATGATGCGCTGTTGAAGTTCGATAACTGCGCCGAGTTCTTTGGTACATTGGGCCACTCAAACCCAGAGCTTAAAATTCTCGAGGTTGGCGCGGGCACGGGCAGTGGCACGGCTTCTTTCCTGGATTACCTGCACGCGCCCGATGGGAGTCGCCTATACTCGCAGTATACTTTTACCGATATATCGGCGGGATTCCTGACCGCAGCCAAAGAACGGTTTGCGCGATACGATGGTATGGAGTATGCGATTCTCGACATTACCAAGGATCCGGCTCAACAGGGGTTCAAGCTTGGGAGCTATGATCTGGTCATTGCCTCCAACGTATGTAGTCTCCGCCGCATCTCGGTTTGGTGATGATACTAACTATTGATTTCTTTCAGGTCATTCACGCGACTCCGAAACTCAGCCAATCGTTGGAAAATATCAAGGTGCTTCTGTCACCGGGTGGGCGTTTGTTCCTTCAGGAACTAAGCGGAGGTAAGTCTAAACTGGAGTCTATCCCACTATTACGTGGTCACAACCTAACGAGGGAACACCTGCCGCTTAGAACGTAGAGATGCAGAATACATATTTGTAAGTCTTCTGGTCAAACTCGTTGCACTTGTTGCACCCGCGAATAACCAAGTAAGGGCCTGCTCCCAGGATGGTGGGTTGGAGAAAACGATCGGCGCTCAGAGAGACCATATGTATCCGTTGAGCGCTGGGAGGAGGAGTTGGAAACTTCTGGATTCGGCGACGTCGAATTCGCGATCCACGAACAACGTGGCATGGTTGTGAGTCTGGTGGTACAAGGACCGAACAGCGCCCGTACAGCGCGCAGTGTGAACCTGCTCGTCCCAGAGAAGCCCTCCCAATGGGTATTGGATGTTCAAGCTTATTTTGAGCATGAGGGGTACAACGTCAATGCATGCTCGATAAGTCAGTCACTGTCGCTGGATGGCAACGTCATTTCGCTTCTGGACGCAGCCGGCGCGTACCTCTTCGACCTCAACCCTACCAGTTTCCAACAGTTGAAAGACTGTATCCGGGGGCCTAATGTGAAGCACGTACTTTGGGTCACCAAGTCGTCACAGCTGGCCTGCCCGGATCCCCGCTATGGATTGACGCAGGGGTTTGTACGCGTCTTCCACGGAGAATCTTGTGCAAACGGCACGAGCGGCGCTACTTTGGAGATCGACAACTTCGACAGAGAGGAGATATCTCACCTGTTGCGTGTGTATGAGCATGCCTGTCCGTCAGAAACATCTGAGGAGCTGAGACGAGAGGAATATGCCATACACAAGGGCTTGATCCATGTCGGGAGATTACAGTCTATGAGTGTCGACAAAGAGTTGCGGACACCGCCGAATGATGAAGCCCCGAGAAGGCTAGGTCTTGAGACACCCGGTCTTCTAGACTCGTTCTTCTGGCGAGAGGACGTATACTCTGCCCCAAGCGCGGGCGAAGTCCGGCTCGAAGTCAAATATGTGGGCTTGAACTTCAAAGACATCATCACCGCCCTTGGACTCATCGCATCACCAGACCAGCTTGGTCTGGAAGGTAGCGGGTTAGTGCAGTCGGTGGGTCCCGGTGTATCTCACGTCCGACCTGGGGATAAGGTAGTCTTCCTGGGACCTGGTTCATTCGCAACACATCTCACCATCCCTGCGATACAAGTTTATCCTCTTCCAGATGGCTGGACGCTTGAAGAAGGGGCGACGTCGCCAGTCGTCGCAATAACTGCTGGCCAGTGTCTCCTAAATTTCGTTAAGCTGCGGCGTGGTCAGTCGGTTCTCATTCATTCCGCATGCGGTGGCGTTGGTCTCGCAGCGATCAGGATCTGCAGAACCGTAGGTGCCAAGGTAGGCTTACCCTTCACTACATAGGAGAAGGTCTCTACTAAGCAAAGAAAAGATATATGCTACCGTGGGAAACGAGGTGAAGGTTCAGTATCTGATGGAAACATACGGGATCCCACGCTCATGCATCTTTCATTCACGAGACGCGTCATTTTATAGTGATTTGATGCGTGAGACACGAGGCCGGGGAGCGGACTACGTCCTGAGTTCCCTCAGTGGCGAGCTGCTCCGAACATCGTGGAAATGTGTGGCCCCTGGAGGGACAATGTTCGATATTAGCAGACGAGATGTTTTAGCGGATGCGATGCTTCCCATGCGATACTTCCAGGAGCGCAAGTCGTTTGTCACGCTAGATCTTACAGAATACACGGACGGAACTGTCGGTGATTTACCGAATTTGTACGCACCAACCCCCACTGCGAGTGGCTATTGATACTAACTTTTCTCAGCACTGAGAGCGTGGGCAAGGGTGTTATCGGGCCAATTAGCCCAGTAACCTGCTACGATGCATCGGAAATCTCGGCCGCTTTCCGGCACATGCAGACCGGGCAGCACATGGGTAAGATCGTGGTGCGGATGCCAGAATCACCCGGTGACCTCGTTGCACGGGAGACTCGCGCAGATTTGAGATTCTCCCCGGATCACGCGTATCTCCTATCTGGTGGATTAGGCGGCCTGGGCCGTGCCATTTCGAATTGGATGGTCGAGAGAGGTGCTCGTTGCTTGATCTACCTGTCACCAAGCGCAGGCGTATCAGATACACATCAGCCGTTCGCAGAGGAGCTGATGTGTCAAGGCTGCGAAGCGATGTTTGTTTCTGGAAGTGCAGCGGAGATGACTGATATTAAGAGGGCTATCTCTCTGTGCCCGAAACCAATCAAGGGAGTATTTCAACTTGCTCTCGTGTTGCAGGTAAGTATTTTCCATTTATTTATTGAAGACGAAATTGGCTGAGTAGCCCTCTTTCTTAGGACCGAACGCTTGAACGCATGGCATTTGAAGACTGGAGAGTACCTCTGATACCCAAAGTTGACGGCACGTGGAATCTGCATCGCGCTTTTGAATCGACGCCGCTGGACTTCTTTGTAATGTTTGGCTCTGTTGCAGGCACCATTGGGATGCTCGGCCAGGCCAACTATGCGGCGGCCAACACATATATCAGCTCTCTCGCGAGGTACCGACAGTGCCTTGGGCTACCCGCTTCAGTGCTGGATCTCGGCCCCGTTGCAGACATTGGCTTTGTGGCTCGGAACCCGGAGCTGGTCAAATCTTTGACTGTCCAGTTGGAACTGCCCTTTATTCAAGAGCGTGAAATGCTGGATGCGATCGAGGCTTTGATCGAGCGGTCATCACCAGCACGCGAGCTGCTAATCGGGCCAGAGGGGAGCGTTTCCGACTACCATTACATTGCTCTGGGCATAGTTACAACAGCATCTTGGCTTCTTCAGCGCCACGATAGCAGGCTTTCGATCCTCATCAACCGCGCTCAAAAGGAGCAGGACAGTACTCCAATCTCCGACGATGTCGGCGACTTTGTCATGCAAGTTGAGGCGGATCCAGAAATCCTCAATAACCCCGCGACCGAGGAGTTCCTCATCGAGAAAGTCGGGATGAAGATCAAGTCGCCGACTCAAAAGGCCGCGACGGCGAAGAAGGTGGACATCAAGTCTCTGTCGAACATCCCGATTGACTCTTTGATTGCGATTGAGGCGCGGGCGTGGGCGAGGAAGCGGCTTGGGGTGCAGATCAGCCTGTCGGATATCACTGCGGCGGGGAATGTGAAGGGGCTGGTGAATTTGGCGATTGATGAGTTGAAGAAGAGGTATCAGATAGCGTAGTGATTGTTCAATGTTAGTCTGTGAAGTTGTTTGGATTTAGTCTTCATGGCTGAAATGTGCCCAGCCGCGATCCAGCTCGAGATATATTCGGAGGAGACCCGGAGTGGGCTAGCACACTGATTTATTCTGCTAACCCCATAGCCCCGGACAGTTCTGTTGCAACTCGCAAGAGAGGAGCCCGTTTCCCGCTCCGCCGATTAAACAGCAGAGGCCAGAGCTAGACTCGGGAGGGTTGGAGTAAATTGTATGTACCCTGCAAGCCTCGCTCTGGGGCGAGGGGTCTATTTTCATCGCTGTCGCACATAGAGAGACGACAAGAATGTCATAATCTCCTTTTCCGTGGCTCGCTGGGTAACTAGGAGCGAGTAGCTATCAATCGCATGCGGTCTATTGTACGGCAACAAATGCCGAGCCCAACCATACCACACCCCAAACCCGTTATGGTACGGAGGCTTCTCGAGGTTTGTGGCACGATGATGGAATTACTTGGCTATACGTACACGAACCAAACTTTACAGGTCCGCGGCTCCATCCCCGTATCGAAACTGACTTAGCGCACGCGCATTTTCCGCTGCATCCCATTTGTGTGAAGAGTTTCCCCGCACGGCGAAATCTGCAGCTTTCGAGCGGCTCGCCGACCAGGGGCATATGCGTACGAAAGTGACGAGATTTCAGGGTCTCGACCTGTAAGAAATATACATATGCACTCCATTTAGAAGAAGAAAAAGAGCCCGTGCTCTGCGCCTGTACAATGACTCGCGACGCAGGGGGCTCAGATGGAAAATGGTTCATTCCCCATCGGCACTGGGCATGATTTCTCCGTCCCCGCAACAGCGAACTTTGCGGGGAGATTCTGCATCCAGAACGGCCAAGGCGGGGGGCTGACCTAATTTCCGGAGACGAAGGGAGAGCTGCCAGGAACCAATTCACATATAATAACAGGGATCAGAAGCAATGATCTTCAACAATCAGTCAAGACACTTCTCTCTCTGTGTGTGCAATTGACTGAAGATGTTGCTCCCCAACCTCAATCTCCTCCTCCCGCTCTCCCTCCTCGCGGGGAGCGCAGCCGCAGCCGCAACAGGAAAACGAGGCTTCGTCACGACAAAGGGGAACAAGTTCCAGCTCGACGGGAAAGATTTCTATTTTGCCGGAAGCAATGCCTACTACTTTCCCTTTAACGACGTTCGTCTTCCATCCGTTCACCCCATTACATTACCCATCCGCAAATAAACTTCCCAGCTGACAATTTCAGAACCAAACCGACGTCGAACTCGGCCTTACGGCCGCGAAAAAGGCCGGCCTGAACGTCTTCCGCACGTAGGGCTTCAACGACAAGAACGCGACCTACATCGAGGGCGGCCTCCCGCAGTACGGCGGCGAAGGAGCGGGTACGACGGACGTCGTTTTCCAGACTTGGGAGAACGGCAAGTCGACCATCGACCTCAAGCCGTTCGATAAAGTGGTCAGGGCCGCGGAGAAGACGGGGATCAAGCTCCTCGTCGCCTTCACGAATAACTGGGCCGATTATGGGGGCATGGATGTGTATACGGTGAATCTGGGCGGGCAGTATCATGATGATGTGAGTTATATATACATATTTCTCCGTCCGGGAGTAAGTTTCTCGGACGATATGCTAATAGCGCGACAGTTCTACCGCCTCCCGGCGATCAAAAAGGCCTACAAGCGCTACGTGAAGGAATTCGTCACGCGCTACCGCAACTCGCCCGCGATCATGGCCTGGGAGCTAGCCAACGAGCCCCGCTGCGGCGGCGACAGCACCCGCAACCTCCCCCGAAGCGAGTCAGGTTGCGACCCGGAGCTGCTAACCTCGTGGATCAACGAGATGAGCACGTACATCAAGAGCCTCGACCGCAACCACCTGGTAACCTGGGGCGGCGAGGGCGGGTTCAACATCGAGGGCGACGAGGACTGGGCGTACAACGGCTCGGATGGCGGTGACTTTGAGGGGGAGCTGCGGCTGCGGAATGTGGACTTCGGCGTCTTTCACTCGTACCCCGATTGGTGGAGTAAGACGGTGCAGTGGACAGATAAGTGGATTAAGGACCATGCGAGTGTCGGCAGGAAGGTCGGCAAGCCAGTCGTTCACGAGGAGTATGGTGAGTTCAGCCTTATTATTCTGTTGCTATTTTGAGGCGGAGTGACTGACGGTTGTAGGCTGGCTGACTGACGAGGCACGCCTGTCGAATCTGGGGACGGTGTCAAATACCACTCGTCTCGAGGCTGTTGGCGGATGGCAGAAGATCAGTCTGAAGGAGAAGATGCCGGATATGTTCTGGCAGTTTGGGTTCTCGGGCTATTCCTACGGCCGGAACCACGATGATGGCTTTACGATCTACCTTGATGAGTATGTCTATCCTATCGCGCGCGATATATACCCTCATACTAACAGTATACAGCGCCGAAGCCCAACAGCTCGTCTACAAGCACGCGCGAGAGGTCAACAAACTAAACCGCCGCCACTAGGTAGCAATATCCAGTCAGCCAGCATAACCAGTAGATCGAGTACTCTGTATAATCAATCAATGAAGCCCATCAAGAGCTACCTACAGATGGAGCCACAACAACCCTCTCCTTCACCCACCTCACCGCATCGACAATAACCTCTGGCCGGACTAGATGCACATTATGCCCTACATCCTCGAGCCTTACATACCTACTCACCTTCGAAAGCCCCAACTGCCCCTCCTGCACCTCCGCATCAATCCCTTCCCACCGATCTAACAACCCCCGAAACGCCCTCTGCTGCTCCCCTGTCCCATTGCCCGCCTTAACACCAGCCTCGTAGACCCGCTCGTAATCCCGCACCCCGTTAGCCCGCACGACTACAAGCGGCCGTTCCCCCAGCACCTGCTTGCTGATCTGCTCCTTCTCTCGTAACGTTCTACAAACCTCAACGAAACTCCTCGCCTCAATCGTCGCACCCTCCGCACCCGCATAGATATCCCTCGCCCGAGCGCGCCACTCGCCATCCGAGAGCACCGTGTCCGCCCGCAGACCCGTCACCTTCGCGAAGCTCAAACCGCCCATGACGGCGACGACATTCGGATCTGGGAACGTGAGTAGCTCGGCTGAGCGCTCGGTCGCGCAGTCGACGAGCACCATCCCGGCTACAGCCGCTGGATCAGGATGTAAATGCAGGAACTCGCGCGCGACGATCCCGCCGTAGCTGTGCGCGAGCAGGATGTACGGTCCGCGTTCGTGCAGGGTGTGTAGGAGCGTGCGCAGTTCGGTCGCTGCGCGCACGGCGGTTGGGCCCGTCACTCCCGTTGAGGGTGGACAAGGCTCGCTGTGACCAAGACCTGCGCGGTCGTAGAGGAGGATGCGCGCGTGTGGGCGGAGCAGGCGCTCGAGGGCGACATAGCTGGATGCAACGTCGCCGGCGCCCGGGAGGATCACGACCAGGGGGTCAAAGGGGTCTCCTTCCTCCTTGGGTTTCGGGTTAGATTTGGATTCGGATTCACATTCGGGACCGCCGGTTAGGGGCGGCGCTGGCGGCAGCGGCTCAGGGCCGGAGAGTGATGTCCAGAGGCTGTGTGTGCCGATCGGTATCTTTGATATTGTAGGTGATGGGTCTGGGACGGCTGAGCAGGAGCCGGGCGGTGGTGGTTCCATAGCTCGAGTGGAGTATCCTGTACTGTCGTGTAGGGCTGCCCGCTAGTGCCTGGTGCCTAGGGCTAGGGGAAGGGGTTAAGGGGTGTTTTGGGTTGATACTACAGCGTTGGAGGTTGATGATCTGATGGTGGATATTCTGTACGATGCCGGCCGTGCAGGTTGATGTTATTTACGGTGTCCAGAGCTGGTGGCCTTATCCAGAGGCGTCGGATATGGAAAGAGATACAGAAGAGTCATCGAGCAGGGCAGTGAGGGTGGAGGAGGCTCAACGACGTCGGGAGTCAACTGGGCGAAGTGACGAAACAGAGCCTTTCAGCGGAGTCAGAAGAGCCGACATTGCCTCAGGGATTAGTTAATCGCGACGAACTAACTAACTTACTAACAGCTTAGTACCTAACTAGTCCCTTTTCTCCAGTTGCGGCTGGTCAAATTCAGAAAGTTCAGCCCCCAAATCCTGCCAAAAACAACACACAACAAGTGGAGAGACCAACCTCTCGCTTTGTCGGCTTCGCTTTCTTTGGCTTGTGCGTTCTTTTGTTTGGGGTTCAAAACCCAACAAAGCAGCGATACACAATAATCCCCCGGTCGGCAAAGAACTCCGCACAAGTGCATAAGCAGCCACATTTCGAAAGAGACTGCCCACCAGAAGTTGCAGACACGGTGGCAGGAAACGAGGAATCGAACACAGGCAACCAAAAAGGGTTTCCGGGCGCAACACGAGCAAAGCCCAACACGATGCTCTCGCCAGTCATATCGTCTCCCCCGGTGTTTGATCACGATCGGCCGTCGCATATTGAGCACCTCGAGCCGATCAGCACAGCCTTGACAGGCCAGGAACAAGCGATCAAAGGCAGACCCTTCGCCGACCATCCCCAATCCGAGGCACCTGCGGGGCTGACTCGGCCAACGCATTGCCAACCATGCATCCTGATTCGCCTGCACCAGCCCCCCGTTATAAATAGATCGTCCTCTCACTTCCGCCGTGCCACAAAACTGGCGCTTGGCGGGTGAGATCGCCGGCGGGTCAGACGCTGCAAGAGGTCCATTCAATTGTCCGATCAATATCCATTCAAACCCCATTCAGCGAGGCGGAGCGCTGATCTGCAGCAGGTCCCGTATCACCTGCGCCAGGAACCGCCGCGCATGGCTGGCCCATGCTTCAGGATACAAAAGGGTCCCTTGGTCCGCAAGGACCTTGCTGGAATCATCCCACACATCCTCATCCTCATCATATCATCATCCTCACAATGCGCGTTCTTCCCCTCCTCAGCGCTCTCGGCCTCAGCGCCGTCGTCTCTGCCCGCTGCGGCACTCGCCAACCCTCCGACAACATCAAAGCCCACCACAAGTACTTCCAGGACAAAGAAGACCGCGAGGCTGCGCGCGCCCTGCCCCGCGATGTCTTCGACGTGACGATCGACACCTACGTGCACGTCATTCTGACCAACACCTCGAGCCTCAACGCAAGCGCGCTGCCCGCGCAGATCCGTGAGCAGATGGACGTCCTGAACGAGAACTATCAGGACACGGGCTTCCAGTTCGACCTGGTTAATGTCTCCTACACCCGCAACAACAACTGGCAGGTCATCACCGATGGCTCGACCACTGAATACGAGGTCAAGAGCACCCTGCGCCGCGGCGATTACACCGCGCTGAACCTGTACCTCGGCACGATTGGTGATGGGATCCTTGGTTATGCGTATGCCTCACATTTTCCTCTCTCTTCGTACAGTCGATGAAATATGCTAATATAGAAGCAGTACCTTCCCCGACAACGTGACGCCCCGCGAATTCCTCCTCGACGGCGTCGTCTGTGACGCCCGCACACTCCCCGGCGGCATGGTCCCCTACGACCTCGGCATAACCGCCGTCCACGAAGTCGGCCACTGGCTGAACCTCTTCCACACCTTCCAACCCGGCAACGACGACCCGGAGAACCCCGGCTGCTTCGGCCACGGCGACTACATCCATGACACGCCTGCCGAGGCCTTCGCCAACTTCGGCTGCCCCAGGGTCCGCGATACATGCGCCGGCGTCAACGAGACCAGCAACCCGTTCAGCATCCCCGGCACGGATCCGATCCATAACTTTATGGATTATTCCGATGATGTCTGCCTGACGCAGTTCACGCAGGGGCAAGTGCTCCGTATGCAGAACTCGTGGGTTGAGGAGCGTGTGGGTTATGTGCCTGGTGTTGCGGGCCGCGGTGATCGCCGCAAGGCTCGCCCTGGCAGCGGATGGTAAAGAAAATTGATCGTTTCGCCGCCTTTTTTTTTCTTTTCTTTTCTTTTTCTTGTCTAATAATACGATGATGGACGGGGATGACGGAGTTGATTTAATCGATTGAATAATGAGTGGTTGGTGTGAGGAGTGAGATTAGCAGGTGTTGTTGGTGTTGGTGACGACGATAAATTCGCATTGCTTGTTGGGCTGTACATACAGTGAGATAAACTGCTTTGGCTTTGACAGACTTAGACCGACGACGACGAGAGTCGATACCCAGACGATATTATTTGTGATAATAGAATGGACAAGAACATGAACCTAATTTTTTTTTTTCCGATATCCTATTCTCCAACGAATTGCTCAGGATGACTTTCCAACACCGGAACCACGATCTTCCAAAGTCCCTCTGCCCCTGAGATCAAACTACCTCCAAAGATCAAAGATAAAAGCAATCTATTTCCCGCGGCAGAGAACGAAGAACCGAATCCACGGAACGTGTCCTCAGACAAGAAAATGGACCGAGCAATCAAGACGAGGGAACCCTGTCGGAGCCTGCGGGCAGGCTTCTCTTGGCCCGCAAGCCCGCAGGGAACAAGACGGAAAGTGATCGACAAGGGGACATGTGCTTTGTCTGCTTTAAGACGGAGGACGGAGTAGTGTAGTGGGGGTAGACTACTTAGGTTGTTTTGAAGCTCAACTCAAGTTTGGTTCGCCGCCGATCGCGGGTTGGGTTTTGCTTCTGATTCGCTTTTCACTTTATTCATTCTGATCAGGCTCGGAGAGCAGCGAGACAAGACAAGACAAGACAAGACGGGGAGATGGGATGGCAGGTGTGTCTAGACTCCAACTCAGCTAAGGAGAGGAGGGACTGTACGGAGTACAGCGTACGAAGAAGAATAATTGGCCGCAGTTGTTGCACAGGAGAAAGACAACGTAGCAGCCGTGCTTACTCTGAGACTCTCTGTCTCTCTCCGTCTCGTCCAATGGGTCCACATGTACTACCGCTCGGCAGCTTCATCCTCCATTCCACGCCGTCAACAGCGAGCGAGACAGGGATGAGACGGTTGGATTGTAGTCCAGACCAGACGATGCGTTGTGCCATCCGAGTGGGTTTGGTGGCGTGGCACACACGGGGTACATGCGACACCAAACCTTGGACGTTGGAAGTGATGTAGTACAGCATTATCATCGCATTAATCTATTATCCTATCGGCGTATCCGTTTCTCTCGCGCTCTATGACTCCGCCTCGGCCTCGGCCGGCCCATTGAATTTGAGTATACTCTCCGCAGCGGCGAGAATCGCCTCCTCGCTCGAATACCGCGACTCCCACCCCAGCACCTCCCTCGCCTTCTTCCCCGAAATGATCCTGCGCACTCCCAGATCCGCAAGCAGCAGCCGCGCAACAGTCATGAACATCGCCACCCCGCGCACAAGCACATCCGGCATGACCAACGTCGGCACCTTCTTCGCCTTCTCGCCGAGCTTCGCCCGCAATATCCGCGCCATCTGCTCCATCCATAGACTGCCCTCGCCAATGCAGATAAACCGCTCCCCGGCCGCCGCCCCATGCGTCATCGCGAGCACATGTAGCTCCGCGCAGTCGCGCACATCGACAACCCCAAACTGCACCCGCGGGATCCCCGGCGCATTGCCATCGAGAAACTCCGAAATCGACCGGAACGTCGTGCTATCCTCGCGGCCCAGCGCGGGGCCGTAGATGTTCACGGGGTTGATCACGACAAGCTCCAACTTGCTCCCGCTCGAGCCGCGCGATCCGGCTTCTGAGCCAAAGGCACTCGCCGTTTCGCCCTCGGCGAGCTCCCACGCCGCCTGCTCGGCCAGCGTCTTGCTCTTCGCGTACGCGGGGACAAGCCGCGGTTTCGACAGGTCCGTCCAGTCGTCTTCGATAATGGGGACGGCGGGATCGCGGCCGACATGGCGCGCGCCGTAGGCGATTGCGGCAAATGAGCTCGTGAGCACAACCCGTCGCACGCCCGCATCCTTCGCGGCGCGCAGCACGCGCTTCGTGCCCTCGACGGCGGGGATAATCAGATCGTATTCATCCTTGGGCGGGTGCGCGGGGAAGGGGGAGGCGATGTGCTGGACGTAGGTTACGTCCTTTAGGGCGGTGGTCCAGCCGTCGTTGGAGGAGAGGTCTGCGGGGAGGAATTCGAGGGAGGAGGCGATTGTGGAGGGTGGGATGGAGGCTTCGCGGAGGGAGGATTTGATTTCGTCGATGCGGGAGAGGGAGCGGATGGTTGTGCGGACGCGGTAAGGAGTGGGTGAGAGGAGGAGGGTTGCGATAACCCATTTTGCGAGGAAGCCTGTGCCGCCTGTTACGAGGACGAGGGGTGGGGGGTCTGTCGAGGGTGGTGAGGAGGGAGAGAGCGGAGCCGGAGGTGAGGGTGAGGCTGAAGCTGCCGAGGCAGGTTTGTCGGGCGAAGGAGGCGTCGAGTCGGCCATGATGAGAATGGGATGGCGTTGACTGAGTTTTGAGGCGTGCTGTCACAACCACACTCACATTCACGATGCAATTGACACGCCGGGGGCGAAATCACCGGCCCAGCCATGATATATGCAGCCCCCAAGTCGAGCTAGAGCCCGACTCTGCCCTGCCGTCGGCGGCACGGAACGCATCACTAATAACGAATAACTAGCACGTGTGGATCATGCAATCAATCAATTCCCGTTCCTTTTGATGAACTGGCCGCAGCTGCGCTGATGCGGTGTGATGTGAGAAGAAATTTCGGGGTTGACAAATCTTGAGTCGCTGCTCCACACTTGCACCTTTTGGACCCAGTTTAGCTGCACTTTTGCTCGATTTAACTTGGTTTAGGGGGCCAGGCTAGACCTGGTTCGGGAAGGAGCCCTCGAACGGGTGTTTGGGGTTGCGCCAGTTGACAAATTGTCGGATTAAGCTAAGCTTTCTTCATCTTAGACTTGGGCTGGGCTGGACTTGACCGAGTTGGGGGGTTGGGCGAGCGTGGGAAGAGGACCTTGAGACGACCCGACGGAGAATAAGCAATTAAGCATAGTGCGATTATGCTCAAGCACGAACGAAGCCTTCGGATCCAACCGAAGGACCCGGCTCGACCAAATTATTCCTGAACAAAGTAAAAATTAATAGTTCTATCACTCTTGAATACACAGGTAGTTTACATCCCCGTGTAAGCATTCAGCGCCAACTGCCCCCCAAGATGCGCATAGAGCACATTCGACCCCGCCGCGATCTCCCCCCGCTGCACTAGATCCATCATCCCAGCCAAAGACTTGCCTTCATACACCGGATCGGTGATAAACGCCTCCGTCCTAGCTCCGAACTTGATCGCCTCGATCGTCCGCTCATCGGGGATCCCATACACACCCCCGTGGTACCGGTCATCGAGGATGATGTCCTTCTCTGTGATATCACCGGCGGATAACCCGATCTTCGCGGCAGTGTTCTTCGCGATACGCAGAACCTGCTCGAACGTCTGCGGCACAGTCGCACTCGCGTCGATCCCGATGACCTTACGCGGCTTCGAGAGCCCCCTCTTCTCAGCAAGCTTAAACCCAGCGACCATGCCCGCCATCGTGCTCCCCGTCACCGCACACACAATCACCGTATCGAAGAACACGCCCGACTCCCTCTCCTGCTGAATCACCTCAAACGCCCACCGCGCGAACCCCAACCCGCCCAGCGGGTGATCCGACGCGCCCGCAGGGATATAGTACGGCTTGCCTCCCTTGTCTTTAATCTCCTTCTCGAGGTTCGCGAGCGTGTCCTTGTGCTCGATGCCGAAGGGCGACGGGTCGAGGCGGGTGTCCGCGTTCATTAATCGGGACAGCTGGATGTTGCCAGCTTTGTCGTAGACTGGGTCGGTCCAGTCGACCCATTTCTCTTGGATGAGGGAGACCTTCAGGCCGAGTTTCGACCCGACCGCGGCCACTTGGCGTGTGTGGTTCGACTGGAAGCCGCCGATTGAGACGAGTGTGTCGGCGCCCGAAGCGAGGGCGTCGGAGGCGAGGTATCTATATATACTCGTTAGCATCGCGCTCAATTTCTTCTCCTTTCCTTCTTTGAGTCTGAGTGAGACACGCCAGCGGTCAGGAGGTATATATAAAGAGGAAGCTGTGGCTCACTCTAGTTTCCTCGTCTTATTCCCTCCATATGCCAATCCCGAGTTACAGTCCTCGCGCTTCGCGTAGATGTTGACTTTGCCGCCGAGGGCCTTTGTGATGTTGGGTAAGTGTTGAATAGGCGAGGGCCCGAAGAGGAAGGATTCGCGCGGGATGCTGGCGAAGGGCTCGGGGAGGGGGACGGATGCCATTGTGACGGTTGGAATGGGTGTGTGAGTGGGGAGAGATATGCTGAGCAAGAGTGAGTATAGCTGCATGTAGAGCTGGGAGCTCGGTATATAGCTTGTTATCGGTATGAGGGGTTGCGTTATCGGCGCGGGGGAGGGGTATTGACAACCTGAGCACCTGCAGGCTGGGGCGATTTTCCGACGGGAAAAAGGCCGTTTGATTGGTGGATTGTGATTTCTAACCATGATCAGCCTATCAGCGATGCCCGTTGCCTCTCCGACGGACACGGCACTTGGAGGGGCACCTACTTGCGTTGTGTAGATCCACTGATCGATAACCTGATAATGGCCGATAAATCTTGCAATCGATGAAGATTACGCGATGTAGAGCCGATGTGCTTGCTCTCGTCCAGCTCCTTCGGCTCGCAATCTGAGTAGACAAGGGTCAAAACCACAGCTTCCAGGTCCTTTTCGCCATCACTTCATCGATTCGAACACCGTTCTCGTGATTGTGGTAAAGTTGGTCACTTCGGCTTTTCTGCATCGTTGGCAGACTCTGGAGGAATCGAGGTGGCTGCGCTTTGTACAACATCGACAAGATGGCCCGCCCACTCGGGGCAATGAGCGTTTCTTGGTCGTGGAACGCATCGATCAGTTTGGCCAGCGTTGTATGGACTACGTCTGATGGTAATGGTGATATATTGGCATATATATTCAAGGACAATCCTCCAACATGTTGTGCTTTTCGGAGAATTCAAGCAACGTTCCGGGAAAAATGATGGAGGGGCTGCCCCCGAAAGCATTGCCGTCCATTGAATGAGCGAACCTACGTTGGGAGTACGGCGCTTAGTCAAACATGGTAGCTTCCAAGTCGATTGAGTACTTCATTTCTGCTTATGCGAAGGGGCCTCCTGGGCAAAGACAATGAAAACCCGCCTTGGCGAGAGAAATGCTACAAGTCTTCCATGAGAGCCGTATGGTAGATGGCTTTGCTACCGGCCATCCCTTAGCAATACCAATACATAACTATGCCTAGCTATTAAAAAAATAGCCCCAGGTGTAATGGTTCTAAGCACTACTACCGCGCAAGTCTAGCGCGGCGCGCACAAAGGTCCTGCAGCTCCTCAAATCCTTGATCTATAGTGGTTTGCCTTGATCCAGTTAAGAATTATAGTTATTACTCGGCACGGCATTAGTCGTACAGTAATGGATGAGACAATTATATTAGACATGAGGAGATCTTTAGATATGTCCCTAACACTATCCTTACTCAGGTAGACGTACATAGTCCAGAATTAAACTAACAAGCTCTGTAGGAAGGAACACACGGTATATAGGGGCAGGCGATGTCAGGTAGTATATAAATCAAGCGGGATCTTGGGAAGGATATGTTGGGTCAACAACACTACATACTTGGAACAACTGTCTATCCCTAGTCATGTGGTTGGCTTCTAAGCACTAGTATATCCCCCACCTTGATTACTCGCATCTTCTGATGTGCCTGAATAATAATTATGATATTGCAAGTCGCTCTTGAGTCCGAAGCTCCTGTCTTGAACACTGTGAAGGCTTGGCCGTACCACCATCGGTCCGCTTTTAGTTCCCGTTCAGGGGTACAAGCAACAGTTCAACCACGCGTTTGTCACTCTTGCAGTCGTACCCTGTCTGCGCCGTTCAGTTTATACCAGTATGTACCCTTGACATACACTGAAATGTGCCTTCCGGAAGATCAAAATCTATTTCCTACGGGAACAGTGACCGGAGCTTCCAGCGTCCCGAAAGGGCACCCTTTTTGCGGGTCCCGGTTTCTTGCTCTTCGGACTCGGTTGTGCGTCTGGGAAACAGACATAGGCGTTGTTGCTGCTCTCTTGACTTGCATGGATTCGCTTCTTGCACTCTGCAGTAGCTGCCCTTGTGCTTCTCCTATTAGCTCTTTCCTCCTTCCATGAAGGCGCTGGTACAACCACTGCGATTAATAGGTAAGTTCCAGGGCGGTGCGAAATTGGCCTTTGAGTGCCACGAAATCCCAAACTAGGGCGCCTTGTTGGTGGAGAAGTTGAGCGAGATAAGGGCGACTCGCATTCAGCAAGCTTGGCATCTCTAGTTAGCTTTAAGGAATCAAGTCCCCTGCACGGAGTTCTGCCTAGATTAGATGTCTGGGATGGCGGCTTATCGGTTTTGCGGTCTCCGAGATTGGTACAGTTAAGCGGCAGACCTCTGTGATAGACAAATCTAGATTGGCTGGTTCTTACTGGGGACCACCGCATGAAGATTGCCTGCTAGGAGTATTGCTCGCTTTCTTGAGTGCTGGTACTCTCACGCAGAGCACGCACAACATTGTATTTGCGAAGTGAGGCCGGAAACCAGACGGCCCAGATTGGTTCCCACTGCTGCTACAATTAGCCACCTCTTCGCAGTATCCTGTTCGCCCCGCGTGAGAAAAGTGGAAGTTATCAAGTTGAGGGTAGGGAGAACACTACCGCCTTTAGCAGGGCAGCCCATCCAACAGCTAAGGTACACCAGAGACCTCCTAAAGGAGAATGGACTTTACCCCTTCATAAAGCCAGTATGATGGCGCCGTGACTAAATTAGTATCAAGTATTATGGTTCTGTACTCTGAAAGTGCAAAGTTAAAGTCAAGCAAAGCCGGAGGAATCAGTTTTATGACAGCTTGAAACCCAGGTTACTCTTCCCATCACCCCTGTGAAATTCGCTAGTATCTATATAGGCAATTCAACTGGTGGAACTAGACAGGAAACCATAGCTCAAGCATGATTATTTCATTTGCTTTTGTGCATCATGTATAGTGCCCCTTTCCTTAACCAACGCGGACATTGCCTCTGCATTCTCCCCACCCAAGCGTGCGAAGCCCGCTGCTACACCCCCCCGATCGCCTGGCCGCATTTCCTGACTCATCTTGAACTTTCCCTGGATCTGCTCAATACGGATCTCAATGCCAACGATGTTACGCTGCATGATCTCTATGTACTTTTCCGGCGCGTCCTCAACCGCCCACGGCTGCGCCCGCTCGCCGCCCGTATATCCCATAATAGAGGACTCTGTATGCACCGAAAGATCACGGATCTGCTTTGCGAGAAATGCACCGGCCTCCGGACTACGCGAGTCGTAGTACAGCGAGAGCTTCCCGTACACTTGGACCGCGGAGTAGTTCCAAGTCGGCACGACTTTGCCCGTGTCCGGTTTCGTCTCGACGTAGAACTTGGGCGTCACGTAGTGGCTGTGCTTTCCCGTGAAGACTACAAGCACGTCGTTCTCGAGCATAAGGGCGTCTGGGCACTCGATGAGATTCTCAACCATGGCTTTGACTTGTGGGTTTTGCTTTGCGATGTGCGCCCGCAGGATGCCGTTGGGCGCAAATCCAGGGCCTGCTTCGGGCGGGTCGAGGACGAAGGGGACGTGTGTGCATTGGAGGAACTGCTGGGAGGAGGAATTGATCCCAGTGATGAGGAGGCCGAGCGAGTTCTCGTGGATGAATGACTGAAGAACGGCGGGGTCGAATTCGGCGTGGACGGTTGGGATGAACATTGTGATACTGAGAACCTTGAAGGTTGTAATTCAGAAGACAGAATATCCGGCCAAGCCTCGCGGGGAGATGCGGTTAGTTATATACTTGTGCTCTGAATCATCAACACGGGTGGGGATCCATTGAAGCTGGAAGGGTCAAGGAACCGGCTTGTGCCAATCATGGGTGATATGAAAAACCCAACGAGCCCGCCATCCTAAAATTTCCCAAACATCGCTCTTGCGCACCCAAAGAGGACGAAGGGCGTGCTTCGAGGCGTGACACAGGGTACAATTCCAGCGGGTCTTGCGTTGACCCACTCCGGATCGAGTCCACTCGCCGCACTTTACTCAATCCAGTCCACAGCTGCGAAGGCCAGGGATTGGTTCAAGGTTCAGATACGATAATCAGATGGTATCTAATATCTTATGCTTATTCTCGCATTGAGGTTATAAAGTACCCTGCAAGGTTTGCCATCCCCATTCCTCGACTCTTTACCAGATTCGCCACCATGGCCCTTCAGATCGCTGTCCTTGTCAACACGCCCTCCACGAATATACAGTTCTGGACCGATGTACGAACGTCCTATTCCAAGGCCCTCGCCGCCGTTGCGCCTACTGCCGACGTTCACTTCTACGACCCGGTCTTTGAACGAAGGTTCCCTGACCCTTTTGCATTTGACCTCATTATTCTAAGCGGAGGGAAAGCAGATGCTTCTTCCTCGGAACCCTGGGTGCTTGGTGTCTTAGACTTTGTCCGCAACACCGTGCGCCGCTCCCCCAGGACTAAGATACTTGGGATTTGCTGGGGACATCAGGCTCTTTCCAGAGCGCTGGGAGGAGAGGTTGGACCGGTTCCGACCGGGCCGATTGTGTGTTGCGTACCCTTACCCTGCTTTAACCTGGTTGGTTATGTCGAGGATGGTTGTTAGTGGACTAATCAACGCTCTCTCACAGGCTGCTATTCAAGATATCACCCTCACCGAAGCAGGGAGACAGTTCTTCCCGTTTGCTGCGAGCACAGGCTCATACGTAGGCTAACCCTCAACTCTTAAGAACCCGCCCACGATAGCTAACCAGGTAATGGTACAGCGAGTCCCTGAGTTTCACGTCCGCGAAGTGTCCAAAGCAGCCCCCCTATTTATCCCCCTGGCAGAGAACAACGAGTGTTTTGTCAACGAAGCGAATACGATTCTTTCCTTTCAAGCACACCCGGAAGTCGGGGCCGACATAGCCAAGAAGATGCTTTTGGAGGAGGATGATGTATACAACGGGAATACCCCGGCGGCTGTGCTTCAGTAGGAAGTGCGGAAACTCGAAGAGGGGACCGACGGGCATCGGTTATTGGTGCGGGCTGTTCAGTGGGTGGGCGAGTAGAGTAGAAGTTATATTATTAGTCTAGAAAGGTTTGAAAGAATGAAAGATGTGAAAATCCTTGACCCAAAGCTGAGGCACCCTTCTCACGTGCCTTGCCTCCACTGGCTGACTCACAACTGCCAAATCCACTTCGCCCCCTCCACCATTTTCAGACTCTCAAACTCTCTCCATCTTGTTCACAATGTACAAGCCTGCCCCGCCAAGACCCAAAAAGACCAACATTGTGCGATCGCGTAATGGCTGCCGGACCTGCCGTGAGCGTAAAACCAAGGCGAGTCTAGATAGTAGCGCTATATGTATGTGACGGTGTAGATCAGCGCAAGACTGACGGACGGAATCTAGTGCGATGAGAAGAAGCCAGTCTGCGGAACATGTGCTAGACTGGACAGGCCTTGCGTGAGCATTCGGCCGGATTTCAAGTTTCACAATGTGGTGTTCTCCCAAAATGTGCCTCAAAGTCTTTCAGTAACCTCGTCCTCCCGTGGGCCCAAACTTCCTTTGGATTACAACCAAGCAAAGGGCGATGTGGAGGATGAGGAGGGTGGCAAAATTCCTCTTGCCTCCATCGGTAATCTTGACTTGATCAAGTCTCTGCAACATTCAGATCGCGACGTATACTACACCACGTACTGGGAGGACCGCTGCCTACCAGCCCTGCATCCGATCTTCATATCGCTGTCTGAGGTTACCAACGGCCAGACCATGCTCCGTGACTCCATCTTGGCCCTAGCCTCATGCCACTTCAGCCGCCAGCAAGTGGAACGGAAGACCTTGGTAACCTCACACATGGGCAACTTCAGACCCAGTCTCACCCACCTGACAAGAAGCCATTTATACTACTCATCGGCCATCAAAGAAATGACTCAGCTAAGCCCGGCAGCGATGTTGCATAACGCCACAACGGTCCTGGCAGCTCTGACTCTGTTCACTTATATAGAGTCGTCCGTGGGCAACTTCCAGGGGTTCCGATGCCATGTCGATGGAATGACGCAGTTGCTCCGTACCCATCCGGGTATCGTTCACACTCCAGTCACCAATGCTCTCGTCATGGCATGGATGCAAATCCGGTTTGTGAACTGGTGGTCGCGCGCGTACTTTAGCTCTTGGGATGTTCATCGTCGCCTACCTTCAGTGCCGTTGCCCTGGTCACTGGAGGGGAGTTATGACTCGCTCCCGAGCCGCCGAGTTGTTGTTCTGAGTATTCTCTGTGAGTCACATCGGTTGAATTCTTGCAAGGTCCTGGGATACGTGGGCATTGGCGCACCGGTGGGACTGCGAGAGTGTGTTCCGCCGTTCGAGGAGGACGAAAAGCTTGAAGAATGCCTACGCCTACTCAATGAGCAGAAGCGCAGACTAGATGACTGGTTCGCTCATCTCCCACCCTTGGAGCTCCCTATATCCGAGCACAGTGATCCGATATACGAATGGGCACCTACCAATATCGATGGACCAATCTGTTTCCAATCTCACGATGCAGCGCTGAACTTCGCATACTGCACGCTTGCTCGCGTCATGCAGTGCCACGGGCTACTGTACAGCTTGCATGATCGGGATCATTACCGATTCGCCTACGATTATGAAGAAGAGGAAAGATGGACACGCCTACTGATCCGTATAGTAAAGGGCACCTGTATACAGACCTCCCTTGGAAGAAACAACTACACTATTGGGGTTCAGGGCCTATTACTAGCCGCGCTGCTGCGATGCCAGAGTCCAGCCCTCGGCGACGAGATACAGAGCTGGGTCAAGAAACTCGCAGACCTTCAGCCTACAGAGGAGGGCTCTTTCCCCATATACCAGAGCCTCGGGGTCATCAAGGCCATAAATTGCCAAAAACGGGCGGGGTTCGATGTTTTGGGGGTCACTCAGCCTGTGGATGATGGTGGGGGGACGCCGAAAGTTACGGCGTTCAACAGTCAGCCTATAGAGCAGCTGATCCTCCATGGACGATCACGCCTAACGGGTGTTCCTTTTGCGATTTGTGTCCCTCTCGACATCTGACGAAAGAAAAGAGAGATCTCCACGACTAAAGTGCCGGGGTTTGTACTAAACAGGTGGATTAGGGCAGTGCTACTGCAGGCCCGTATTTTTGATCCATCGCTTGAAGCCTTCCAAAGCTTGGAAACGATGTGAGAGCGCGTTCCAGAACGGCCATTAGAAGGGAGTTAGACCTTGGCGAGAAACGCGATGACATACCCTTTTATCGACATCCATCTCAGCCAAAGTCTGACCGCCGACTTCAAATATGGGCTCCTAACCTACTACCGTTACTTCTATATTGACCGCGTCAGTTCGGGGGTTTTCCTTTACCAAAAGATGAAACGCCTCTTGCAATGACGATTTTGCCCTGCTCTCATGTCAACCAACGTGCTTTGAGAAGACCAGCTATAGCCCCGCGTACGGGTGACACATACCAAAAACTTTCGTTCAAAGAGTACCGGCTCCCAACCTGGTCCGGCCAAGTAACCGAGGGTACATACCGCTTCTGCGACTTTGTTGTCGTAGGGCTCCAGCATCTTCCATATGCTGGGATTGCCAATTGTGGCCAAAAATGGCTTTCTATCCGAGGAGATTATATAGTTTTGGCAAAATCTGGAAGCCCAGGGTCTTCTCAATCGCTTAGGGTACTAGGAAACGAACACATAAGGCCCAGGTAGTTTATTCAACGCACGCATCTCCAGCGCTCTGAGTCTTCCACCAGCACAGGGCCACCCATCTGTTGCAGAATAATAATGCTATTCATTAGATTCACGACTGTAGCGAGCCTCGGCAATCAATCGATATGCGTGGTATGGAATCGCGTACGGCTTCAGCGGCCGCGCGGCATTTCGCGCGCGCGATCTCATCTAGCGGTCCCTGGATTTCGGGCAGGTTGAGAGCGACCATTACCAGAGTTGCAATGTCGCCGAAAATGGCCTTCAATTCGGAGACCTTGTGCTGGTTCCCCGTGACGACGACGAGCTCCAACATGGTGACGATGTAGATAACTATAAGTTGGGTGTAGTAGAGCAGAAAGCAAGCACTGCTGTCTTATTAGTTCCGATATCGGGAACAATTTTGCAGCCAACCGTCTGGTGCCGCCCCACCTCTACCCACAGGTCCCCGGTTGATGGGTATCGCTTTTGTGCACTGGATTCAGCAAGTACCCCATAATCCAGGCTGGCGTCTGTCATGGTCATCCTTAGCGCCTATAGGAAAAGCTACGGCCTAGTCTCCATCCAGTGCACGAAAGCGCTGGTACCGTTTTTAGAGAATCGATGTGATGCCTAGCCCTACGCCACATAGTCTATCAACGGAGTTTTTGGTAAATCGATCAAAGGTCGGTGGCCAACGCTGGCTGCATCCGAGACTATATCTTTGGCTTGGAAGCCTGCATAGGTGGTTGACTTGACACGAGCGTACTCAGTTGCGTTTGTTAAATTTTCAATACCAGCGTGTTTCCATTATCAAAGTACAATGGGAGGCTCACGTGCGGCCCTTGGCCAGAGACTGGGGAGCGTCTTCAGCAAGGATCAGACCCCACGCATTGCTATCAGTCTCGATGGTGAGATGCCGGGGATCATACAGAAATACACAACTGGAGACTCCATTAATGGAACGATAACGATAACTGGAGACCGCGTACTCGGTTTCGACAAACTCGATATCAAACTGGAGGGTACGTGCGTGCTCTCCACCTTGCTTTCGCTGGAGCACAAAGCTAAATGCCTATAGGGGCCAGCGTCGTTCTCGCAGCACATGATGGGATGCTTACTTTACGAGGCGTATCCCAGACGTTTCTTCGGCTTCACCACCCGTTCGAAACTTCTGCGGATTCCACCCCGCTTGTTGTTCAGCCAGGGTGCCCGTACCATTTTCGCTTTCACTTTGCCGTACCCAGATACCTCCTGTCAAATATCTGCACCCACGGCACGAAAAACCCTACCCTCGCACGCTTCCACACCCTCCTCCCGCCGTCTCTCAAGAATGAGTTGGACGCCCTTTCACCGGACACATGCTATATAACTTATCAAATAAGCGTCCATATTCTCCGAAGAGGGCAAAACACCTTGATTGAATCCCTTGGGACTGCTACGAGAAGCATTAAGATTATTCCATTATCTGACGAAGATCCACCATTATCCATCGAGCCAACCGTTTCGAAGTATCACATGCACCAGGAACGCGACGTCAAGATGGGCACCACTCGCCAAATGCGTGGCCGTTTAATCGTCGCTGCTCCGCAACCCACAACCTTACGCATATTAGATGCGCCCGGAAGCCTGAGCTCGAAAACCACAGTGTACCTCCGCTTTGAGCCCACAGACGGCCTCTGCTCACCACCAGCGCTCGCCAATCTCTCAACCAAGCTGCGCGTTTCAACTTACTACTCCGCTTGCCACTGTGACGGCCATCCGGATCTGTTAACAGATTCTCGGCGGAGCGCGGCCCGCACAGGGAATCACTCGAGAACTGTCCCTCTGTCGACACTCTCCATCTCGTCTATTAGATGGACGAGGTATACCACGGCAGTTCACTATGATGGAACCAAGCGCCCCTCGGCGTCAACTCATCTCGGGGCGTCGCAATCGTTTCCTTGGGGCGTATTTTACTTGGCGGCTGTGGTGGTTCCAATAATGTTACCGGAGAGTGTATATCTCGTGCCCACCTTCCACTCGTGTCTCATCTCTCGTGTGTACTCTGTCCATATCGATGTATCCTACCGTGCTCATGGCCTAAGTGTTTGCAAGTCGACGATATCGCTGCAATTGCCGATTCAGCTCATCAATAGCTCAATGCGTTGATGTGAAGAATGGACCCCACCACAGAAAGCATTGACCATCCGTTCGTCTTACTCTGTAAGGCTGAAGCTTAATGAGAATTTTCGGCCTGCCGTAGACATTCCTTGCCAGAACGTCTATGCCGGTCTGGGTTGATTACCATCTATATACTGGCGCAGTAGGACAGCCTAGTCCATATTTGACATTTCCCATTCTGTCACTCTATCAAAGGGTTTCGACCAGCTGACATATTGACAAACGTAAGATAGGGGTGATCGCGCAGTTGATCAGACAGCCTCTAGCATAATGGGTGGGATGCTGCGCGGCGGACCTACGCGCTTTTTGAAAAGAGCTCGAGCGCTGCCCAACTGCCTCATGTTTGCGCTGGCGTTAGTCACAGCTAGATGTTTAATACCCAAGGCAGTCGTGCTCCTATCCAATGGGATGATTACGGGTCCTGAAAAAGGAGTCAAGTCCTGATCGGCATTAGATCGTTCAAATTTGAAAACAGTATGTTATATAGTTTGTTAGGTGAGCGGGTTGACAGGTAATTACGTTATCTCATTCGGCCCATGAAAAGGTTGGTGAGGTGGTGCCGGGGACGCAAACTTTGGCATATGTGTCTGAAGGATGATCAGAAAGCGCCTCAAGATATCAAATGCGTGCAACCTGTGTGGAGCGCGGAAGATCAAATGCAACGAACACGGCTAGGTTGGTGGTAGCTGTGTTACGAGTGCCTCAAGATCGGTAACAGCTGACGTCGGTTCCAGTCTGTGCCACATGTGCAAGGCAGAAGGATGGTGCAAAAATTTACTCCTATACCAGATTCCATGCGGGAGATTCGGTGTAGAACGTCACAAATGCTACACTAAGCGCTTTCAGATCAGATTTACAGTCATTGCTCACGCCAGACACGCAAGAGCCAACGACTGCAGCTTCTGAGCTATTCAGCCATGGCGGTGTTGGTTCACATCTCATTAATTACCAGCATTCCATGGAGGCAACTGGCTCTGCAATGTCAGAGCAGCATTTTGAACAAGCATTCAGAAAATCACCAGAGCCACTGCTAGAATGCCCTCGCTGCTTGGATATTGGCGACTTGATGATCGGATTAGTTGGCGAGCCGCTAGAAAGTTATGCATTTTTCGGCAGCAGCAGTGCGGGCTCATTCATGCGGCAGATGCAACAGGCAACCGTCCGTCTCGAAAGCCTACCGGTACCCTCTCCGATACTTACTGGGAGCTTGTGTACCCACTTTACCCTTTTATCAACCGAGCTGCTTTCAATAAAGGTTATGAGGCCAGCCGGATTGGCTTCGATACTGATAATTAAATGTGCTGTTGTGTACAGTGAGTCCTATTTCTGCGCTGGGAAGCCAGGTTTCGAGCATAACAGAACCAGAGCAATGACAGGGCCCCATGGCTCCAACAATAGCACCCTCTGGGAAAGCAATTTCATTTGCTTTTGAAGAAAATTGACTCGGAAGTCCACTTGTGACCCAGTTCAAAAACCAAGTTCAATTAACCTTGAGAAAAAGGTCCAAATCAAGTCTCCCCTGTGGCAGACTCCCCATGACTGGTGAAGCGTACTAAAAACTCCGGACTTCTCCAAATTTCTCCAAGGGGGTCTCCCTCGTGTGATCAACATTATTTGTTTAGTTATCTACGACGCATTGCTCCACCTCGGAAAACACTTTTATGGGCTCTGACAAGGATATTTCACTTACTATAAGTTATTCCATTCTGTTTGAGGCTCAGGTATTAAGTTCCGAGTCATCCCTCCCTTCTTGGTGCCCTGTTACCTCGGTGGAAACGCCCTGTAGCACTCGCCACAAGTGCAACCGCGCTATAATTACGAGAGAACCATGAAGAAGACGAGAAACACCTCAGAGCTCCCGTAGGGAGAATGCCCTCGACGGCGACACTGCCGTGACCGAACGTCCATGGAGTTACACTCTCAGAACCATCTCCTTCTAGTTTCCTTTCACGCGATGATGGGGATCTTCATGCTCGCGGCAATCATACCTGCCCTCGACACACTGTCCGAGTAATACAACGTGCCAGAAGTCAAGGTCTCTTACCTTGTATCGATCCCAGTACGCATGACCGGCTCTGATAAGTATTTAATCAGGGGTCAACACTAAGCCCGTCACATCTAGGTGCTCTTCGTTGAAGTGTTCCAAATTCTGTGACGGCAACTCACCAACAAGGTTGGCATCCATGTTGTGTTTCTTATTTCTGTTTGGCGCATTGGTATGCAACATCCTAGGGGTATTCAAGTCCTATGCCTCACAAATGGCTAGTTTGCAGAGTGTACCACGCTCGTATTGATCACGATCCCTGTAATTAGGCGCCTCTTATGCCAGGTTGGCTCACTCCTGACCATATACATACTAGGTGAGGATGCGATCAATCTACTCGATGAAAAGGAAGATATTATTTTAGGCTATGGTGGCCAAACAAGTCTATTTATAATATACTAATACTAGTAACTAGTCCGTACTGAAGTATCTGCACGATTTTAGAGCGGCACTGCCCATCTATTACTAGAACGGGAATGGCAATGGTATCTTTCGTCTTTGGGAGTGAATCACGCAACCTGCGAAACATCAACCTTCCCCCACCAAAACTCCGTCTCTCCAGTGTCCCCCCTGGCCCACGTATCATCCACAAACTTAGCAACACCCCCCTCCTCATTCACCCCACCAACAAGCTCCTCAACCCCCTCCCCGAATACCAACACCTTCGGCCTATCCGCCTCGTATGCGCCCCAAACTGGCCTCTCCCCATACCTCCCTTGCACCCGATTCGGATCCCCACTCACAATAAAACTGGTCGTATACGCATGCAGCACACCCGAAAGCTCGCGTTGCGTCGCCGAGATCCCCGTGATCTCCTTGTTAAACGACTCGTAGTACATATTATCCGCGTGGTTCGCCCGCCCCACGACTGTCCGCGGCAGCGCCCAGTGATACAGCCAGACGGATCCCGGGTGCTGGCGCGACGCGAAGTCCGCCGTCTGCCGGACGGGCGCGACGTATGCGTAGTGTGCGTATGCAGCCTCGATGCGCTTATACTGGGATCCGAGGCCGTAGCCTGTGCGTGTCTCCGTGTAGGGGCTTGTTTTGTCGATGTTCGGGTCTGGGTAGAGGCGCTCGATCACGTCGAGGTCTGAGTCCGAGAGCGTGGGGAGGAGTTCGGCCCAGAACGAACGGAATCCTGCGGGCTGGTCGAGCGTCTTGTCGACGTACATTGTCCCCTCGTTTGTCGTGAAGCCCGTTAGGATGGGGACTTTGTGCCACTGCCCGCTCTTCCAGGCGTCTAGCGGGGCGCGCGGAATAATGCTCTCAGGACCGTCACCGTCGATAACCGGCTGGAATGCCCAGCGCAGCGAGGGGTTGTACTTGTCGAAGACGGCGGTCTGGGCGCGCGTGATGCTTTCCGAGGGCACGGAGCGGAGGAACGGGAAGATCTGCGACTCGGAGAGTGAGGAGGGTGCACCGACTTCGGATAGAAAGTCGGCGAATTGCGCTTCGTGGATTGCGGCATTGTAGGGCCGCACGGCGCGCGAGGTCGGTGCGCCCGATTCGATGATCACGCGGTGGAAGAGCGGTGCGCGGCCGGGGGTGTAGTTAAGCAGGTGGTGGCCGATCTGCCAGCGCCAGAGTTAGAATGGATAATACATGGTCTATACCTTCCCTCTGGGAAGAGGTAGATACAGGGAGATAAGTACGCACTGAATGGGCCCCAGCCGACAACCCAATGAGCGTAACCGCATTCGGATCGCCCCCAAAACGCTCGATATTCTCCTGCACCCACTCCATGAGGCTGACCTGATCACGCAGCCCGAGGTTCAGCGCGCCCTCGGCCTTCGTCACCCCGGACGACAGGAACCCCAGCGCGCCCAGCCTATACCCAAAGCTCACCGCGATAAACGGCTCCGCGGACCATGCGACCATCGGCGCAGTGTTGTGCATCGACGCCGAGCCGCGGTTGAAGGCGCCGCCGTGGATGTAGATTGCCACCGGGAGGAAGGGCTTGTCCCTTCCGCCATTGGTGTTGTTGCTATTGCTTGGTCGGAAGACGTTTGCTGTGAGGCAGTCCTCGCTCTGCTCGAGCTTGGGCCCGGTTTGCAGGAGTGCTTTTCCGGGCGCGATGGGCCCGTATTTCGACGCGTCAATGATTGTTCCTGTTGATGCGGCGACTTTAACTGCTGGTCGGAAGCGTAGGTCGCCGATGGGCGGCTGCGCGTAGGGAATCCTAAGGAAGGCGTCGACAGGTTGCGGGAAGTCGCCGTCATTTATCTGGATTCCGACGACTTTGCCCTGTGGAAGGGTTACTGAGGGGCGGGTATCTTGGTGGTCTTCTGCCATGTCTGCAGCTCTGTTTTTTTCCGCTTTGGTATCAGAGTGTCGGTGTTAGTGGCAGTGTTGATTACTGGAGAGGGGTCGACAAGAGAAATAATATATCGGAGGCAGAAGTAGCGCCGAAGACGAGGGGGAGGCCGTTCTTATCCTCCAATGCGAGGCGCTCGGAGAGAGTCCGTTGGAGTAAGTTGAGAGGTCGGAAAAGAGGGTCGCGATGGTGAGCTTCTGGTGGAGTAAGGCTCCATACAGCTTCCCACTCTTATTACTGTGTAATCTAGTGCAAATGAATGGAAGAGCCGTTGGATGGCTTGTATACAACCGTTAATGGTCTATATATACCTCCGTTCTCAATGTTTATAACAACAACAAACGTTAACCAAAGGATATAGTTCACCATCGGAAAACAGGCCTATCAAGTCAACTTCCCCGCTTTCTGATAAGCTATCATGCTGATCTCCAAGCCACGAGAGGGGGTGTTATCTAGTACCTCACCTATCTCTGCTGCACAGATAGCCGGCGTCTATAAATCCTCCCCGGATCACTCTACCACAACGATGCCTCCTCTCGCCGGGTGCCATCTCCATCTCCTTCTTCTTTTCTCCCCAATATAATCCGCTGCCATGGCGAACATGCAAGTCCACGACACCGAGAAAGCCCCCAAGGCCGGAGACAGCGATGCAACCGAAAAGGACATCCAGACAGGAATCGTCACCGACCTGGACGAAGGCGAAGTCTTCCTCCGCCAGAACGGCTTCACAAACGAAGACCTGCAGGGCCTCCTCTCCGACGAAGCACGCAACAAAGCCCTCGTCCGCAAAGTCGATCTCATCCTCCTCCCCCTGCTGGCAGGGACATACATGCTGCAGTACATCGACAAGTCGGCGCTCGCATACTCGGCCGTCTTCGACCTACTCCCCTCCACGGGGATGAGCAGCGACCAGTACAGCTGGCTGGCGAGTATCTTCTACTTTGCGTACCTGGTCGCGGAGTATCCGTGGACGTTCCTTGCGCAGAAGACGCGGATGGCGAAGGTTGTTTCGGGGAATATCATCGCTTGGGGAGCGATGCTGATGATCACCGCTGCTTCAACGAATTTCGCAGGCATGGCGATCTGTCGCTTCCTCTTGGGCGTGTTTGAGGCGCCGATTACGAACTGTTTTATGATGATCGTGGGTATGTGGTATACGCGCTCAGAGCAGCCGTTCCGCGCTGGTATCTTCTATTCTTGTAACGGACTGGGGGCAATGGTTGGTATGTATAAGACGCTTTCTTGATAACATGTACAAACTAACGGAACAGGTGGCCTGCTGACATTCGGTATCGGACAAATCAATACGATCGCCGTCTGGAGAGCCATCTTCCTCATCCTCGGCGGCATCACCGTGCTCTGGGGGTTTGTCATGCTTGTCTTCCTACCGGACGATATCCTGTCTGCGAAGCGATTCACTCTCGAAGACAAGGCGCTCCTCGTCAGTCGCGGCCGGCTTGCTCGCACCGGTATTCTAAACCACCAGATCAAATGGTATCAAATCCGCGAGGCCTTCATCGACCCCCAAGTGTGGATCCTGTTCTTGTTCATGCTGTTGAACGAGACCATCAACGGCGGCATCGCCAGTTTCAGCAAGCTTATCATCAAGGGTCTCACCGGCGACCCACTCACCACCGTCGCCCTGGGAATTCCCTTTGGCGCATTCCAACTCCTCTGGGTACTCTCGGGGACGTTCATCGCTTCGCGGATCCCAAACTGTCGCACCATCGTCATGTTCGCGTACCTGATCCCAACAATCATCGGCGTCTGCATCATGTGGAAGCTGTCGCACTCGACGCAGAAAGTCGGCGTGCTGTTCGGATACTACATCGTCGGTGCGTACGTGTGCTCGCTAGTCCTGGCGCTACAGATGCCGGCGACGAATCTCGGAGGGTACACCAAGCGTGTCACCAGCGTCGCCCTCGTCTTCCTCGCATACTGCGCCGGAAACATTATCGGGCCGCATGCGTTTCTTGCGGAGGAAGCGCCCATCTACCAAACTGGGTACAAGGTCATTTTGTCTTGCTCTTCTGCTCAGGCTGTCTTGGCTATCTGCCTGCGGCTCTTGCTGAGCCGACGGAACAAGCAGAGGGATGCAGCTGCCGCAGCCAATCCATCTATTGAAGAAGGTAACGAGCTCGGAGACTTAACTGACTTTGAGGTAAGTCCGACCGTAAACACAACAGGCCCCGCATCCGAGTGCTAACTGAAGATAGAACCCTCGATTCCGCTACGTCCTCTGAGCGTGGAGCGGACCGGGCTGCAGACTTGCGTTGCGGTATTGTTACGGAAATGTACGTAGGTCATAGTCATCCACGTTTGGCATCTGCCAAAGATCGGGAAACGTGGCGTAATCAGATATCATTCCGGGCATGGATCCAAATGTCATGAACGTCTGAAGGTAGTCAGGATTCATATGCATATGTTCATCCGCCTGACCGTAGTTCAGAGCCCCTTGTAGTGGTGGTACGTCCGCATGACCTTCGGAGGAGGGGACTGTGTCTGATGGTGTTGGGAATGGAACTGATGAATTTGAAGAACTGCCTTGCTGCTGCTGCTGTTGTTGTTGTTGTTGTTGTCTTTTACTCGAGTGCTGCTGTCCGGGGGGATTCTTCCGCCACATGTCGAGGTTGTTCGTGTCGCATAAACGATCGACGACCGCCTCACACTGTCCCAAACAGATATCTGCGAGATCCCAGTTCAACTCATCCTTTGCTTGGCGGAGAAAGTCGATCAGGCTTTTTGCACTGGCGACACATTCCTGTGCCGTATCGGTGTTTTCCGCTTCCAGTGCGCAGCGGAGGGTCAGCGTCGCTGCGGATGTGAAGTGGTAAGCGGTATATGGCAGCCAGAACGCATCGATCTCGTCCGATGATAGAGTTGTTGTAAAGTCGATCACGGCTCGTGCGGCTTTGCGGCATCGCGACCGGTAGTATAACTTGTCTTCCTCGGCAGTATCCTCGCTTGATCGATGAATTTCCTAACAAACTATTAGTGACGATGCACGGCATACATGTACGAAGCGAAATCACTCACCAAGAGAGCCATCCTGGCGAGGCAGAGTTTGACCGCGAGAAACGACAGTTGTAGATTGAGTGCCCCAGCGGCTTTGCGCTCAAAGGCCGGAGAAGTCGGGCGAAGCCATGCTGGTAACCCTTCTTCCCACTCGTTGAGCGTAGTTTCATGTCGCCGTAAGGTTCTGAACGAAGTCTCCAGCGGTTGAATCTCCAAGGCATAGATCAATGGCAGGATCTGTCCGAGTATCGTGGTTAAAGAGGACAGGGCAATAAAAGAGTGACCTCCTTGGATCCGAGAATCAGATGAAAGCCCCTGTCCTCCGGCTGCGAGGCCAACAAGTAGAGAGTCTGAATCTGGCAAAGGAACATCCCACTGCGACCGGTGAATATGCGGGGGGGTTCCGTGAGACAAGCTCGCCCTACTTCAGTCAGTATTGCTTCCAGCATAGGTCAAATCTCGTACCATTGATCATGGATCAGTATTCCCCACCAGGTCCTTATCCGCAAGCTCTTCTGCCGATGATCGAGTCCCCAGCTCGCAGGGTTGCGATTCAACCCCAGACTCTGGGCCAGGGCAACGACGCGACCGACATTCACAGCATTGTATGTGATCGAGGTGATCGGGCGACCAAGCAGATCTAGAATGCAAGCCAGAACGGTGGAGAAGTTTGGACTGAGAAAGTCGTCATTCATCGCACTAACGGTCAGATTCCACATGTACTTGATGTCCGGGGCCGGGCGTCGTGTGGCAGCGATCGCCGGAGACCGTTTCCAGAGGATCAGCGAGACAGCGTAGATCTCGCATGCGAGTGTATGCGGGAGGCCATCCTGCTGGTAAGCTTCCAGGACGGTCTTTTCGTCGAGGATCGGGAAAGGAGGATGGATGTTGTTGAAATAGCTGCACCTTTCATTAGCAGAGAGACGACTATCAAGGAAAGAGTGCACGAACATATTACACAATTCAGGCCCCAAGGGTTCAATAACCTTTTCCATCGCCTCAAACTGCTTAAACCCAGCAGTCCCATTTCCTGAAGGCACAGCGCCCCGCTGCCGCGGCACCTTCATGTAGACGACAGGATTCCGTGTGTCGTCGGAATAGACACTGTACGGGTTCGGTCTCGCGTACGAAACAGCCGTGCTATAGATCGAGGACATGCACCGCTCTAGAACCTGGGCATCGCGCGCCATCGCCGGCCCGACAATGTGTCTGGATTGGCCAGAGACGGTATTGTTCTGGGTAAATTCCGGCGTCGTGGCCTGACGGTCTCCGGGTGGAGAATTGCGCGATGGCTGAGACGATGTCGTTGGCGGCAGGGGCACGGTAGTGGGAAGGGTTTGTTGGTCCCGAGTTGTATTACTACTATCATTATTATCCCTTGAGATGCGCCGCCGTTTTGTTGTGATTGGGGCAGGCCTGGGCGAGGTTGTCGTCGCTGGACTGGCAGTGGTCGCCCTGGAGCACGTGGCCCCGTGCATGCGACAAAGAAGGCATGGCTGACCGGCCAATTCCTGCGTGCAGCGACTGCGCCGCTTCCGACAGAAATCGCAGGCGGGGATCTTGTGCGAGCGGTAGGGGCGGGCTGGGGAGAGATGACTGGTGATGCTGGCCATGGTGCACAACAGACGGAGAACTGGGATGAGGTGCGAGGGGAAAGGGGAGACTGGAGTTGGGACCCGACGGAAAAGATCGAGCCAGCAGCCCACTTTCCCCACTTGGAGTTGGAGTTGATACTGATCGGAGCAGACAGATCTCCATTGCCTGACAAGCTACACGGCTACTACATTGTAGTACTCCGTAAGAAGGCGCCGCTTTTCATAACTAAATCTTTGTCCGTTTTCAATATGGATCTTCAAAGTCTTCCAACTGTACGGGGTATATATCTCTGGCGATCGCTGATTGGTCGGCAGCGCGGAAAACGAGGACCCTTCTGTGCATAACCGGCAGCAGATTAAGTTGGGATGAAGCTCAACCGGCTAAATACAGCATTCCGGCTTGCTTGGCCCATGCAATTTCATCCAATCTATCTCTCGAAGGTGTTCCATTTCTCGGTTACGCCGGAGGCTTTGTGGGGGACGCGTTGAAGGTATATATTATGGCACTGTTCCACTGAGTACTCCTGAAAACTCACCCACATGGGTTTTCCAAAAAAGTTCCAACCAGGTAGAATCTTACGCAAACAGAACAAAAAGGCAAACAAGAAGAACGACCACCTATTTACCAGTAATCGGGGAATGGTCTACATGAAACGGATGGGTGCCTGGCAGGGAAGGAAGAAGGGGGTTGAATTCTCGGCACACGGAGGGCCCGAAACTGTCAAGGAGCCTCCGACAGGGACAGTGTTTGATCCTGCCGGGATGGGGAAGATCGGCACCGTCAATCCATCTATACAACACGGGGTCCCGACCCTCCGTCCTGAGACTCCTTGGCCGAAACATGTTGCGGAATGCTTGGCAGGATCGCGGCTAAAGTGAGGTTGACGGGTGTAGGGTCCATCCCTGTTTCAAGAGGGGAGAGGACGAGAAAGGGAACGAGGGAGAGGGTATATAAAAGGCGCGAAGTCTCCGGGAAGTGTCGGTAACGAAGATCTCATTCATTCTCTTTCCTGTCCACTCTACTGGCTAGTGCATCTTTCTATCTACTTCTTGCAGGCGACATGAAGACCTCTCTCCTCATCTCGGCCTCTCTGGCCCTAACCGCCTCCGCCCACTGTACGTACCCGCCCCATTTATTTCCTATACCTAACCCCCTTTACCGATACTGACATGCAATAGATGTCTTCCCGGCCCTGATCCAAGACGGCTCCGCGACGGGCGAATGGCAATACGTACGCGACTGGACCGGCTCATATACCAACGGCCCCGTAACCGACGTAAGCTCGCTGGACATCCGCTGCAACGTCGACGGCAGCAAAGCAGGCAACGCAACCGAAACACTCCCCGTAACGGCCGGGTCGACGATCGGGTTCAGCGTACGCTCATCAATCGGCCACCCGGGACCCCTGCTCGCCTACCTCGCGAAAGCGCCCTCATCCGCAAGCGCCTTCGACGGCGCCGGCGAGGTCTGGTTCAAGATCTACGAGGACGGCCCCGAGTTCTCGGCCGACGGCCTCACCTGGCCGAGCGATGGGCTGACGAGCGTCGAGTTCACGATCCCCGCCGCTGTCCCGGACGGCGAGTACCTGCTGCGCGTGGAGCATATCGCGCTGCATTCGGCGGGGACCGAGGGCGGGGCGCAGTTCTATATCTCCTGTGGCCAGATTAGTGTCTCGGGTGGTGGCAGTGGGAGTCCCGGGCCGCTTGTTGCCCTTCCCGGTGCGTATGAGGCTGCTGATCCGGGTCTGCTCATTAATATCTATTACCCTGTGCCGACGGAGTATACCCCGCCTGGCCCGGCTGTTTGGAGTGGATAGATTGGATATGGATATCGTATTAAACTTGGTGTGGTTGGGGAGAAGGGTGGGTTGAGGGGTTGAGTATATGCGCTGGTTGCATGTTCAGTTCGTTTCTATGTGCAGTGTAAATAATTCACTTCTGATTTGGGTATCTCGTACCAATTTTGAAAACAGAAACAACCAGAGAACGCCCTAGAATCGAAACTGAGTAGAGTGAAAGGCCCCACACTATTCTACAATACACAGCCGAACGCCATCTAAACCCTCCCAAACAGCCCCTCCTTGGTAACCATCTTGCTCCCCAGCGCAAGAATCCCCCCAAAGACACACATGACACCACTGTATATCGCCAGCTCAAAGAACCCTCCATACTTGTCAACAAGGACTCCGCTAACCGGCGGCCCGATAAGCACCGCACACCCAACAAACGCAATACCCATCCCAAGGTACGTCCCGAACTCCTGCGGCCGCGCTACACACAGCGTGATCGCCGCACTCCCACCGGAGATAATCGTCCCAGACCAGAAGCCGAAGATGACCGAGTACACGATCAGTCCTGCAGTTGTGGTTGCTTCGTTCATGCAGCAGATGATGATGCCCGTTGCGAGACCACCAATGCCTAAAGCATTCAGGCGGCCGAATTTATCAGCGAGAATGCCGGGGATGATTCGGCCAAAGGTGCTTGCGCCGTTCACGATCGCGACGAAATACGAGGCGAGGGTTGCGTCTACGCCGCGGGAGACGGCGTAGGTGGGGATGAAGAATAGAGGGCTGAACATGCCGAGGAGCATGAAGAAGAAGGAGAGATTGATCATGATGTACAGGGGGTTTTTAAAAGCCGAGGGGATGAAGAAGGCTGTTGTTCGCGGGGGCAGGCGCGCGGTCACGGTGAGGCAGGAGAGGATCATGGGGAGGATCATGATGAAGGCGACGATTCGGATCGACCAGCCGAACCCGAGGGAGGAGCTGTTGAGCATCTTGGAGAGCGCGATTGGGAAGATGATGCCGCCGATTGAGGAGCCTGACACCGCGAGCCCGAGTGCCGCGGCGCGTTTCTTGTCGAAGAATTGGGAGACTGCTGCCATGGCGGGGAACTGGAGGAGGCCTGTTGAGAAGCCGACGAGCACGCCCTGGGCGAGCATGAACTGCCAGTATTCATGGCAGAGGGAGGTCATCATTAGGGCGAAGATGTACGCGACTGCGGCGGGGCGGATTACCTGCGGCACAAAGTTAGAGCCTGTCAATGACCTGTCAATGTTGGTATAGAGCAATGTATCTACCCATGCGCCGTAGCGGTCAAACAATGGCCCTCCCAATGCACCTGCTGCGAACTGAAGGAAAGCAGATAATGATCCGATCCATGCGATTCTGTCCGAGGATTGCCCGCGGAGTTGGTGGGACGCATAGTACTCTTGAAGTACGCCAAACGAGTTGGCAAAGCCCAGGGTCGAGAATATTGTACAGGCCGCACCGGCCGCAACGAGCCACGCTTTGAGGCCTCCGTCTGGGGCAGGGCCGAACTCGCTTTCCTCTTCCTTCTCGGTAGAGTTGAGTGTATCGGGGGTAGGGGAGTGCAGTTTCGGCGCTTCGACGTCGGCCGATGAGGGGGATTTTTGGAGCGTGTCTACCATTTCGCGTAGTGATACTATCAGACTCTAGGACAAATGGTATGAAACTGGATATAATAGCTCATAACAACAGGAGCAGCTTCCTTATATGCATCGGCCGGGGATAGCAGGGCTGAAGGGGCCGTTCTCGGGGATAAGCCCAATCGGGAAAGGGCAAGGCGCGACCGATGGGAAAAGGGAGGCGACTCGGACCAAAAGCGCAGGCAACTCCACAGCAGCAGCTCAAGCTCTTTCGCGCTTACCTTTGGTTCATTCCCTTCGCAAACATCTTCTCTCGGGGTCGGAGCTGAAATTGTCGAGATCATAACACGCAATTATCCCCTGCGGAGTTTGTGTGTCATCGACGGCCGAGCTAAGACTGCTCGCGATGATCAACGCCGCACCCGCTGAGCGGCGCCGGAGAAGACCAGCAGTGTGAGAGCTACCGCAGAAAAACACGTACGCAAATACATAGCTCGCTGACAAGCAAGCCAGATCATGCGCGCTGTGCCGACGACGGAAGATACGATGCAACCGCGAAAGCCCCTGCAGCAACTGCGTCAAGTCGAAAAGCGAGCCATGTGTATACGACAACAATGATGCGTTGCGACCGCAGCAGCATCTCGGTTTCAGACACACACTCGAGCTCGATCTCGCCAAGGCCTCGTCGCATACCGCGCATACCGCGCGAGCACCGCAAGTTCCCGCTCAAGTAATCCGCCAGGAGATGCTCCCTCCGAGCGCGAATGTCTCGCGAGATCCCAGCGCCGCTTCGCGGTCGGTCCCCTCTAGCCTGAAAGGCTCCTCGTCGCGGACTAGCCAGTCGGCCATTTCGGAGGTCGAGTCCTTGAAAAGCAAGATCCAGCGACTGGAAGAGCAGCTCTCCAAGGTGTCGCAAGAGTCGCGGGCGTCCCCACGTACTGATGCGCAGCCTGACATTGAGACGGCGACGTCGGGGATCGCAGGAACATTTCACATCAACCGCGAGAACCGCATAGACGACGAACGGCATGCGGTCAGTAAAACAGTGGTTATGCACAAGAGTCGCTTGTTCGGTCCGAGCCATTGGGCTCAAGGAGCCTCGCTGGTAAGTTCCACCCCGGTCATGTCCTGTGTGTACTACTAACCCGACCAGTTCCGTGAACTTTTCGAGATGATCGAGCCTTTCCTACGCAATGGCCATTCCAAGGCCATTACAGGTCTCAAGCGGTGCAAGGAGTTGGCGCGAGTTATCAAAGCACAGCGCACGCCTCAATGGCCCACGCCGCCAACCTCGGACCTGCCCCCAAAAGGGGTTGCGGATGAATTGGTTGATTGCTATCTTCGAACGATTGAAACGACATTCCGCATCCTGCATATACCCAGCTTTAGGACAGATTACGATGCGTTGTGGGTGACCGACGCAAAACCCAGCACCGCGTTCACAGTCCAGTTGAAGCTCGTCCTTGCCCTCGGCGCGATCACGTACGATGACCATTTCTCCATGAGGCCTTCTGCTGTTCGGTGGGTGTACGAAGCGCACACCTGGCTGTCAGACCCGGACTTTAAGCCTCAGTTAAATATTCAGTGCCTACAGAGCAGGGTTCTCCTGATGCTGGCGCGAGAATGCATCAATGTTGGAGGTGACTCGACGTGGATCTCAGCCGGTGCGCTGGTCCGCACAGCACTGTATATGGGTCTTCATAGAGACCCTTCCCATCTGCCGAACAGAACAACGCTCGGAGCCGAGATGCGGCGGAGATTGTGGAATACCACTATGGAGCTAACGTTGCAAGCAAGCATAGTATCAGGGGGCGCGCCGCTCCTGTCTCTGTCCGATTTCGACTGCGAGCCGCCTGGGAATTTTGACGATGAGCAGCTCCTCACCGAGGACCCTGTTCCGAAGGGTGATGACGAATATACCCAAACGTCCATGGCCAGAGCCCTCCGGCAGACTTGGCCGCACCGCCTCGCGATCGCGAGATTCCTTAACGATCTCAACTCCTATGGATCTTACCAGGAAACCCTGCGGCTCGATTCTGAACTCAGAGAGTCATATCGAGCGATCTTACGCACAGTGCGAGGCTACAGTTCGAATGCTGGACCTTCGCCCTCGTCATTCGAGACGCGCGTGCTCGACTTCGTCGTGAACTACTACCTTTGTTGCGCGCACTTTCCTTTCTTCGAACTATCGCTGAAAGAAGCATCGTATGCCTTCTCGAGAAAAGTGGTCATCGAGAGCTCGCTGAAGCTCTGGTGTGACACGTATCCATCGTCACCGCTTGTGACATCGCTCCCTAACAACAACGAGCCGGTCTCGAATGAAGATACGCTGACGCGGATGGTGACTTGCGGGTTCGGATTTTTCCGATTAGGGTCGATGATATCGACCATGTTCGTCGCGCTCGAACTCAAGGCGCAGCTTCAGGACGAAGATAGTCTGGGCCCGAACCCCTACCGCCGCGATCTATTCTCTTTAGTTTCCGAAGCGAAGGCGCGGATGTGGACTACGATCGAGTGCGGCGAGACCAACACCAAAGGGTACCTGCTGGCCTCGATGATAACAACCCAGATCGGGGCCCTTCGGCAGGGTGTGGAAAAGAGCAAACTCCCCGAACTACTGCTTCAGGCAGCAGAGGAAGCGGAAGAGCGATGCCTGGCGTTTTTGGAGGAGCAAGCTGGCCATGGTGCCAACGTGAACCTGATAGATGAAATGGGCCTAAATAGGACCCCGCCTTTCATGGGTGACTGGGAGTTTATAGTGAGTTGCGCCAGCCAGCCTGCACAAGGCGCGACCGGCGCTAATAATCCCCGGAATAGATGTCAGACGCTTTTTTCAACTTGGGAGGGGCAGCAGAGCCGATTAGTTGGGTTCTGAACGATGAGAGCCGACCATTCATGATGTGAAGGGCGATATACCGGATGATCTTGTCTTTGAGCTTGTCGAGTGGGACACCGTTTGGACCCCAAATCCGATTTACCCTCCAGGATGAGTGACTGCCCCACTCGGGGGCTTTGAGTCATTGCGGCGACCAATCGGGCCCTGTACTTCCCCTCAGGCTCAGCCTCACTCCGTCATCGTCGCACCGCCAGGCATCAACCTCCGAAACACCGCTAAACCAAGCCAGGCACCATCACATCAGAGCTCACTATATAAACCCCTTCCTCGCCCTTTGCTTCCTGCTTCTTCACTCACCCGACGTTCTTGCCCTCATTCTTTCAAGGACACACCGCCTGACGTCACGATGGGGTCCAACTCGGAGTACTCGCAAACGCTGCAGCACATCACCGACGCCAAGCTCGAAGAGCTCTCCAGCAAACGGCAGATCTTCCTGAAGCGCAAGGCATCCGCTTTGGAGACGGCCCAGTCTCTGGAATCTCCGGTCGAAAAGGTTCGCGCTCTCAGCGATGGAGTCAAGGCGTGCTTCAACATCAGCGTTAGGAACGGCCGCGTCGTTAAGGAATCGAGCGATCATCGCTATCTCGAGGTCGCCATCTCCAATCTCGATCGCTTCCTCAAACAGGCCGAGTATGATCCCGCAATCTCCCCGGATACGGTTGAGCGGTGGCGGCAGTCGTTGATCGGCCACCTCAACGTCCAGACACTCAAGTACGAGTACGCTACGCTTTTCGCCCAGCTTACGATGGAGTGGTTGTCGGTGAAGAAGAATCGCACCTCGGGTGCGCCTGCCGCATCGAAGGACGACTTTGAGAAGATTGCCAGCACAGCGAAGTTGGAGTCGAGAAAAGAGTGGGAAGATCTTGTTTTCATCCCAGCTACCAATGACGCCGACACGATCAAACGGTTCCTCATCGATCTTTTCTCTGGTGTTGGGCAGGTGGAGCCTGTTGAAGAAGCCGACAAAGAACGGACTGTGGAGAAGACGTTGCGGGCGCTCCGAGACAGAGTGGCCGCATTCGAATCTACTCTCACAAAAGCATCATTCCATCCTAGCACCCTCAACTGGGTGATTGACGGACTGCTGCAGTCAGATTTGGTGACCGATAGACAACGGGCTGTCCTGCGAGACTTCAGGAACGACAACACAGTCCTAACTGAATTGGCTGATGTGCTGAACATGCGACTGGCAGGCCTGCATGCGTGGTCATGGGGCCCCGCGGTATCCGTCGAGCAAAGACGCCAAATGAACGGAGCGTACCAGATCTACATGCACGAGGATCTCATCCAGGCCATCTTCTTGCAGTATCTCGGAGTCAAGTGGTCGGTCTTTTTCAAGAGTGCGTTGCAGGATTTCCGAAAGACGCGCCACTATTGGAAATCTCTGCGCTCGACTGTCCCTGCAATTGACAAGAAGCGTCGCGACTTCTTCCTGGAGCAACGCGGGGACAAGCCGAGTGTGCAAATAGTAAAGGAATCCGTTCACCGAAGCGCGTACTTTGTGTCGCAGCTCCTGGATGACGAATTCCAGGTCCGGAAACAGGAGGAAGGCGAGGAGGAGGCGGATGCCTGGGGTCATGCCAAACTAAGGAGACCAGCCCAGGCGCCACGTAAAAGTAAAAAGAAAGTCTCTCGCGATGTTCTCATGATGGACTTTGCGCAGGCGGATGAGGACGAGGAGTCCAACGAGGACATGGGATTCGGCCTGTTCGACGACGAGACCGGTGCTTACGACCCGGATCTCACATACGATGATTCCTGGGCCACAGGCGTCAAAGCTCCTGGCAACCAAATGAAGGCAAAGCAGAATCTTCTCCTTCTCTTGAGCGCCGACACAATTATCAACAAGCGGCTGCACGGCGAGATTACGTGCTTCCGGGCGCAGTACGACTCGCTGTACCCAAGTCTCCCTCATTCAACTATCCTCACTATTCTCGAGTTTCTTGGTGTGTCGGAGAAGTGGCTCACCTTCTTTGAAAAGTTCCTGACTGCGCCTCTGCGGTTTAACGATGAGTCGGACGCGGAGCCTCGTACGCGGCGGCGGGGAACTCCTGGCTCGCACGTGCTGAGTGAGGTCTTTGGGGAAACGACCCTTTTCTGCCTTGATCTCTTGATCAACCAAGAATGCAATGGGGAGATTCTGTGGCGAGTCAATGACGATTTATGGTTCTGGTCCCGAGAGCAGCAGACGTGGGTCGCGGCCTGGCAGGCGATTGAGCGATTCAACAAGACGATGGGTATTTCAGTGACCGCGGAGAAGAGTGGCGGGGCCCATATCACTGCACCGCAAGCTGAGCGAAAGTCGACCCTCGACTCCTCGCTGCCCACTGGCAAGATTCGATGGGGCATGCTCTACCTCAACCCAGAGCCTGGCCGCTTTGAAATCGACCAGGAGATGGTCGACAGCCACATCAAGGAACTGCGCCGCCAGCTGGACGATAAGCGAGGCAGCGTCTTCGGCTGGATCCAGGCCTGGAACTCGTACGCGTCGACCTTCTTCACCTACAATTTTGGCTTTCCTGCCAACTGCTTCGGCCAGGCACATGTCGACATGATGTTGCAGACGCACGAGCGCATCCAGCGGGAGATCTTCTCGCTAGGCGCTGGAGGTGGCAAAGGCGAGAGCAGTGTGCTCACGTATTTGCGCGACACGATCCGATCGCGGTTTGGAACGGAGAACATCCCCGACGGGTACTTCTTCCTCCCAACCGACCTCGGCGGTCTGGAGCTGTCAAGCCCATTCATCAACCTCGTCGGCCTGCACGATTCAGTCCTCGCAAGCCCGGACTCACTCCTGGACGAGTTCTTCGAAGCAGAGAAGAGCGCCTACGCCTCGCTGAAGCGCCGCTACGAGGAGAAGGACAAAGACAAGCTGGCATCGCAGCGCCTCTTCCGCCCCGACGACGCAGACACATTCATGTCCTTTGAAGAATACACGCGCCACCGCGAGCTACTGGACTATGGCTTTAGCAAACAGCTCATCTCGATCTACGACACCCTCCTGCAGCGTCCCGAACCCGAGGACATTGAGCAGGATATTTCGGGGCCGGTCACCCTGGGCCTTGGCCAGCTGCAAGCGCAGATTAACCTGTCGGGCATCCTGACACCGTGGCGTCAGATGACCTCGTACTGGAAATGGATTGCGCAGCTGTATGGGCCGGAGATTGTGGAGCGCTTTGGGGGGTTTAATATTGTCGACCCCGGGCTGCTGCCTATTGGGCTGGTTAGTCAGTTCCAAAGCGGGAGGGTGAATTGGACGGAGGAGTAGAATGGGCATCTGGCATCTGGTGCGCATGTCACTTTGGCTCTTTCTTTCTTCGACTCTCTCATTTATATACTCGTCGTTCGTTACGCATTAATTATGATTAGTCTACGTGGCCATGGAGCCGATAAGGATGAATGAACAAGATATTCGAACGAACAATGCAAGACGGACAAGCTTTCTATTGATTGGGAACCTTGTTTTTTAACAACCTGTTCCTTCTATAATCTCTAATCTCGACTCACGGAATATAAACCGTCTTCTCTCCCTTCCGACGCTGCCGAGAATTAATGAACAGGTAGACAAGATGCTGCACAATCGCGAGCACGAGCCCGGATGAAACCAGCGCAATCATAATAATGAGCCCCGTGTGATATCTAGGAGAAGAGAAAGGTTTCAATGTCAGTCAGAGTCCGTAGAAGGAAGTGCAAGCCGTCGAACTCCAGGGTAGAGTTAGTGGAAGTGAGTGCTTACGTCGGAGAATCGTTCGCTCGGAATATCTGTGTCCCCGCTAGCAGGCCTGATATCGCGCTCATGACCCCTGTTCAAGATACACGAGACCCGGTTAGTTTATCAGGTTTCCTAGTTTGGCGTACTCCTACATAGGTGGAAGGTAGGTAGATACGGCAAGGTGCACTTACACATTCTAGAATTCCATTAGTTAGCGCACACACACACACACACCCCCCCCCTCAAAGCAAAAGAAGAAGAAAATAGGATGACTCACGAAATCGCAATACTCCTCTCCGCCTGACTGGTACAATTCAACTGCACCCAAACATTATGCACTGGATGATAGCAAACAGCAAACGCATTAACGACCGTCCACAGGCCAAAGCGGCTCCATTTGGGCGCCGAGGGGAGCACGCAGCGCGCGACAATCAGTACGACCAGGTATGTGGCTATCGCGCAGATCACCGTTAGTCCGCGTCTCTTTGTGCGGTCGCTTAGCCAGGCGACGCCGAAGACGATCGGGAGGGTTAGGGATGCGCCGATGGCGCTGAGGGCGTTTGCTTGGACGCGGGTGAAGCCGAGGGACCTGTGTAGTGCAGATCTCCGTTAGGGGTAGTTCGGTTTGAGAGAGTGAAGTTAGGTGGGGATAAAGGGGGAGTACGTACATGATGATACTCGGCGTGTACGTGGTCAGCGGGCTCCAAGTCGCGAAAACGCAGGCCGTGGAGACGAAGTGCGGCCAGCGGCGGTAGTTGAGGAGTGTCTTCTTCACGACGGAGAAGGGGATTCCCGGGCGGCGGCCTTCTGCTCCAAAGGACGATGATGGTGATAACGGGCTGTTCTCAAGCCCCTGGCGCGCTGTGAGGATATACTGCTCTCGCTCGGTGAAGCGGATCAGGCCGTTCAGGAAGAGTGGTCGGGGGCGCTGTGGGCTTGTCGGGAGGACGAGCAGGAGGAGGCCCGCGACGATCATTGTGGCGATTCCTTCGACTGCACACAGTTAGAACTACCTCGCTCACCCTAGCCCAGTATTACAAAATAGGGGGAAACGTACTGAGGAAGATATACTTCCACCCACTCATCCCACCCCGACCATGCAGACGCAGAATACCCGCCCCAAGTAACGGCGAAATGGCATTGCCGCCAAACATGCCGAAGAACAGAATCGCCACGCGCCGACCCAGCTCCTGCGGCGTGTACCAGGTCGACAGCGTGTAGATGGAGCCGGGGATATACCCAGCCTCGGCGAGACCCAGCAGCGTGCGTACGGCCAGGAAGCCGCTGCGGTTGCGCAGCAGGACCTGTAGCGTGGCGATAAGCCCGAACACGAAGACCTGCGCGGGGATCCATTTGCTGGGGCCGATCTGGAGTGTCACTCGGTTAGTCAGTCCGTTTCGTTTGTTTTCTTGTTTGGGTGTTGGTAGTGCTCACCTTTTGTAGCAGCATATTCGAGGGAATCTCAAGGATAATAATCCCCATGAACATCAGCTGGTTGCCCAGGTTGACCGTGTTCTGGGTGATCCCGATATCCTGCGTGAACCCGCCGGTCAAGGCGCTCGCGAGATTCATGCGGTCGAGCTGGAACATGATCATGCCAAAAGTTAACAGCGGGAGCACGGAGAGGTCGATTCTAAGACAGCGGTTAGTTGGGTTTGTTTGAACAGAACCTCAGTTGCGTTTCTTGGCGAATAGTTAGTAGTAGCAATGGCTTACTTGAGTCGAGCCCTGTTCTCCTCCTCGGGTGTCCAATCTTTAGCGACAGCAGCCAATTCGGCGTCATGCTCGCTGGTTTCGAGCTTGGGGGAGTCGGATTCAGTCGACGACATCCCGGAATCAATTCCCGACTCGCGGGTGCCAGCTTCGCGTACAGAGTGCATTATTGCAATGCAAGAGAAAAACAGTCCCGAACCCCGTCTGGAAGATCCCACTCTCTGGTAGACTAAAGTATATAAGATAGCCAGCCCATGTACGCGGCTCGGGATTTGGACGTGGATCTCGCACAACTCGCCTTACAGATTGCGTGATGGGTGGGACACTGGATGCAGTTTCTGTTTTCTCATCAGGTTCTGCCAGTGATTACGATTCCAAATAAATCTGAAGCCTGGTTCTGGGGTCTTTGGGGCCATTGGCGACCGTTGATCCGCCCGTCCGGTACGCTCGATATAGCGCCATAGATAACGTGCTGGCTTGCCCAGATATTTAAATCAATACGTAACACTAATAATGAAAGATTACTATACGCTTATGCATAATCTACAGCTTCGACGCTCTCTGGCGTTCCAGCCCCTTGGCTGCCTCCTCGTTTGCCCGCTTCCACATCTTGATGCGTCGCTGGTGGCTTGCAGCGAACGTGCCCACCCACGAAGGATCGAATTGTGGCAGGCGTCGACCAGGCTCGCCCTCTTTTGGCTCGGTCGCTAGTTTGCGCAGGAGCTCAAAGTATTCCTCAAAGTCTGGGCTGATAAGCGTAAACTTGACTCCGTCGCCTCTTTTCTCTATTCTCTTGGCCTCCCAGTGTTTCTGCTCCTCCACCAGCGGTAGTGTCGCCTTTCCGGCGAACACTCGGGCGGCTAACACAGACTGCCACTCGAACACCTTGAATGTGAAGCCCGCTGCAACCGCGCCGATAAAGGCGATAGTGGGATCTGACTGGTGAAAGATATGCAGGTACAGGTCTGGGACACGGTTGTTGCGGGTAGGGACGCTGGGTAAGAAGGGAAGGGTCCAAGTGTAGCCCGTACCCAGAATGATATGGTCGACTCCAGTGACTGATGTGCCGTCCTCAAAGTGCACCGTTCGCTGGCTACCTGTCCCCTCGATGTGAGAGATTGGCGGCTTGCGTTGAATCTGTGGGTGTTTGAAGGCTTCATCGCCAAAGTATCCGTTGTAGTTTCCACGGACCGCGGCATAGATTGGCCCCTTGACAACGCCAACCAGGCTTACAGCAGTATCTGCACCTGATACGGATGCGCCAACTGTAATCACTTTCTGCTCCTAGTCAGTAATCATTCCATGATAAAAACGAGCCTGTACTCACCTTGCCACGGTAGCTCTCTGGCCGCCGGAATGCCTTTGTGTGTAAAACACTCCCTGGCGCCGCAGCTGCAAACTCCTTGAGGCCCTTGATCTGTGGGACATAGGGAACTGTATAATGCCCTGTAGCCACGACCAGGGCGTCAAATTCTTCCTGCCACCAGTAATCCTTCTCCAAGCCCGGCGTCTGCTTTCGCAGTGTCAGCACCCATTTGCTTGCGCCGTCTACGTCACGCTTTTCGGCGTTCTCCACGGTCGTGTTATACTCAACGAGCCTGCTGTAGCCTTTTCGCGTCAGAAGGGATTCGATATACTTTTGAATGACTGTGTGATGCCGGAAAGGAGTCTCCGGCCCATGAAGTTTGACTGAGGCGGCGCTCCGAACTTCTGGAATTGCCTCCTGGGAGAATTGCATAATATCGGCGTCAATGTTGGCCTCCAGAGCTGGATACACTGGGGTATCGTCAAAGCGGTGCTGCTGCGACCGCTGAAAGTATCCAGGCAGCTTTCCTGGTGCTGCGACAGCCTGATCAGCTGTGCGAGCCGCAAGGGCATCAAAGTCCGCCAACGGCGCAGGCTCCTCCTCATCGTAAAGCCTATACTCCTGTTAGGCTACCACGCGACCGGTTTGGCATCAAACGTACCAGCACCCTCCAGCTTTCTCCCTCCTCTCAAATACTCTAATGCGATCAAAAGCATGTTCTTGCGCAAAGGCGTCCACGGCAATCGCACCGGCTGGGCCGGCGCCAATGATAGCAACACTTTCAATGCGCGGTGCCATTGTTAAGCAGGAGGATTCTTTCGTATGTGGAAGAACAGCCGACTGGTGGCGATTTGGAGTACTCACCCTTATAAGCTGCGTTATCTCCCCCGGTTGGTTTTATTGTCGAACCACGTTGGCTCAGGCCTTCGGGATTTGAAAAATGCCACCATAGCGCGCTAAAAAGGTGTCATCGCCCCATCCACGCGGTCCCCCACTGGCCCAGCACAACCACAGATCTTGGCCCCATAATTATTTGCCCCTCAGCTCGGTGCCAGGTACCCTCGAGATGAGGACAGAAGAAAGTTGTGGTTGATGTCCCGCACTCAGCTAAATAAGACTCGCCTATCACCTTCCCAGTCGAATTCGAAATCCTCCCAGAACGCCGCAAATTCCAGGCCTTGAGCATCTCCTGAAAAATGAGTAGTGTGGCCAGGTAGTCCTGCACCATCTCCTGGTGGTAGGAGATTGGAAGCGCCATTGTTCTGCGACCCGGTACTAGGCAAGTTGAGCACCGCGTCTAGAGTAGATCGAATGGACTGAAGTCCTTTCTTGAATGTAGCGTTGTCGCTTTCGCGATTGGGCAAAAAGAATTCGAGATGTGCGGCAAAGACGCAGAGCTTTTGAATTATCTCGGACCGTGGAAAAGGGACAAATTCCGCTGAAAGGGTTGGTGGTTGAAGGGATCTTTGGAGCAGCTCTTTTGAAAGAGCGGCAGCAGCAGGGAGGCCGATGTACGATAGCTGTCGCAGAAAAGTCATGATTAGTAAACATTTCAGTACAGAGGGATGTACGTACATCGCAGGTCAGGAGATGATCGACATGTCCTGTACGGATCTGCTTCCCAATCGCATCAAGGAGCACTGTTAAGATCTCGCGAGACGCCTCGATGAGTGAGTAAGGTGTTTCGCCCGTGAGTTTTGCGACAGCTTGGGAGAGGATAAGCTCCGAATACAGGAACTCGAGATGTAAGAAGACAGCAATTACAGGCGTATTGCTGCTCCCTGGGGACCACTGTAAAGAATCGGGGAGTCCTAGTTGCATCTGGCGTGACTCGTGCCGGATCTTTCTGTGCAGCAACCGACGTTAGCAGCGCCCGTAGAAGCAGAGGCCAGGCCACGCACTTTACCATATCCTCTAAGTTATCCAGCGAGTAGCCGAGTGACACTTCCAGGATCATTTCTCTCAGAATGTAAGACATGATGCTAGCTCGGGGTCTGGAGCATTCATTCCCCGAGTGCTCCTGTGTGTCCCAGCCATCTGGACCGAGACGTTGGATTGCTGCCTCCCGGATAGGGGCATCGGCGACTATATCTGCCCAGTCCATATCCATGGGGTAACGGAAATTGCAGAATTGACGGCAGATGCGAGGTGGGCGGCCCAGGAGCGCCGACGAGTCCTTATCCATAGCGTACGCGCACGCCATGGTCCTGCAGCGGATCTCACAGAGGAAGAAAGGGATTTGCTCGTCGACTTTTCCATCGTGGAGGCCAAGAGCAAAAGTGACGCTTATTACTTCTCCTAAAGACTTCCATGATCTGTAGTCTAGGACGTTCAGTTGACCTCCTTGAACGGATGAGAGCGAAAACTTACCAGCGTACCCATGTATCTGGACCAGTAATATAGTCCGCTGAATAGTCGCCCAGGCTAAGGGGTCGCTGATGGCCGCAAGCCTTTCACTAAACTGCAAGCACATGTCGCTCGCTGCCGCTGCGATTTTCCGCAGCCCATGCTTGTCCCGACCCGGCATCCCTTCACGCTTGAGAACCTCCTCAGACTGGCTGATCTGATACGTTGCTGTTCCGAGCATGGCAAAGACAAGGTTAATCGTATCCCACCTCGGGGCGATAAGAGAGACATATTCTGAGAGAGTCATCTCGGGATGGGTAGTTTCGATTTCGATGCTGGTGTTCTGGAATATGGTCCGCGACCAGGTCAACAGGCGTGCATGTTTTGCATTCGCACCAGCTCCTCGAATCGCGTCTTCATACAGTGTCTTTAGCACCGACAGTGCTTCGCGCAATAATTGTGGACCATATACGTTCCCTTCAAATATATCGAAGCGACGCTCAATAACCTCCTCGAAGAACGAGAGGTGCTCAAAAAGCGCAAGGATCTGTGCTCCAATTTCCGTATCCCTGGGGTCGGTTTGCGGGGCGCTAATGTCGCCCAGGATGCCTGTCTGCAATCCGAAGTTCTGGTATTCATCCTGAGGATCTTTTGAATCGGTTGTCGACGTTAAAAAGCCTGAATCAACCAGCGGTGTGCCTTTCAGCTGGACTGGGGTGGGACCACAGGCAATGACAGACGGTGCCCTTTCTACCCAGTCATAGAGCTCAGCGCTTGAAAGACCAGTCGCGACTTCAGTGGTGGGCGGATTTCTCTTCCTTGAGGTCCGCGCCTGTTCTTTCCGCTGGCGAGTGTCGCGCGGCTTGGTCAGCGGGCAGGGATGGTACACGCATTGATCTGCGCGATTTCTAGCCACGCATCGCTGACAGACCGGAGTAGAGTGGTCGCATCGCAGTTTTGATGTCCGACACGGCTCACACGATGGTTGTTGGCCGTTCTTTCGTAGCGTGGCCATTGCGTGACTCACGGTCTATGGATGTGGGTGGTGAGACGAAACTTTGAAGAGGAAACGTGCGAAGGCGCGACATCAGCTCCTTCCGGTGACGGCTTGGCACTCCCCTGTCATTGATTTCTACATCACTATCCGAGGTTCTGAGAGGTGGTGAGATTTGAAGATGTAAGGAGAATATTGTTGATATCTGAAATTTTACAAAGGGATTTTGATCTACGACAAAGTCGGGTGTCGTACCCGGACTGTTATATATATTTCGACAAAACTACATGGATTATGCCAATCACGCGAAACAAACATCCCCGTGATTCAACTATCCCGATCAAATTACCGTAGGCAGCTTTGCGTGGGATATTCAAGAAAGAAATGCCATGCCGCCTGTGCAGAACGGATTTCTTATTCCCTGATTGTTTTCGATTGCATGTGGTGGATCTATAAATCGGAAGCTTGGCAAGGTAGTTCACAGACTACATACTTTTCGTGGAATTTTGGACGGCCGGACAACAGGGATGGAGAGTCTCTATATGCAACTAAGCGATCACAGGGCAAATCAAATCTGACAGGACAGGTCTACTTTGTTGCAGGAGTCGCGGAACGGTGTTCGATCAGGTTCCTTCGGATTCGACAGGAAAGAACCACATTCAGTTGGCGAGACTTGGCGCCACGGATGGGATCTTGAAAGACGAGAATCCTTGGGCCAACCTTATTCAACGGAATGTTGGTTCGAGAGAATAAGCAGGCATCGCCAGCTCCCTAGGTTGCTAAGAGATCGGATGATAAAGAGCCATGACAGAAATAATGTCATGGTTTACGCAAAATAACCGCCCAAAACTCCTGGCCTGCAGCGAACTATACTCTTCTTTAATTTGTTCCCTTTTAGCAAGCGATATAAAACCAAGTTTCTCTGCCCGAAACCAGGTTTTCTTTTCTGGTCGGTAGGTGTACCATAGAACAGGCCGGCCCAGCTGCCCGCGGAACAGAAATATCTAGAACTTGTGTTTGCCATAAAGGGGAAAGAAACGAAAAGTCTTGCAACTGGGACTTTCTGTTGAATTAGTTGCTATATATCCATCCCAGACCACCCCTTTCTCTCTCCCTCCCCCCTGTATTGTAGTGGAAAATTCATCCTTTCCTAATAACATTAATCGTCTTATAATAAGAAACTTCTTCTCTTCCTTTCCCTACGCCTCTCCAATAAAACTCCAAGAAACATAATTAAAACATCTACAAAATGGCCATCGGCCTCCTCGACCTCTGCCGCGATAAACTATACACCCAAATAGCTTCGTCGTCAAATCTAAACCTACGCGTCCTCGTCGGCCACTCAAACCTGCTCAATGCGCTGATCAGTGAATTCAATAAGAACCCGGAATACTACAAGTATGCCGCCGACGACAATGCAATATGCGGTGCTAATGATGATGCCGCGAGGTCTCAGGGTACAGTCGGGATTATCCCGGCGTATCCGAGGCAGGAGGACACTACTACGGGGGGATACGCTGGGTGGTTTTTCCCGACTACTGATTCGGTCTTCAGCCGGTATGGAGAGGATGAGGAAGACGCGGAAGAGGAGGGAGACGACTGGGGCTTCGATAGCGATGACGACGAAGATCCGGTCTTTTCGTCCCCCCCACTGCGTGTGCTGACGTTGCAAAATCCAGATCCGGATCCAGATCTGCACTCTGTTGAGCAGAGCGCCAGTCTTGATAGATTGGCTTCACACGTATTGGAGACAATTTATGAGGAGGACACTACGCCATTGGATCCGATATCCACATTAAGTACGATTAGCCCCCCTTCGACGCTCGGTACGATTCCGGCTTCCCCGAGTGTATCAATGCGACCAGCCATCAGTGCCAACAGCAATTTGGATGCTAAGAGACCCCTCCTGTCTGGGATGAAAGAGGTTTGGTGGAAACGAGGAAAGATTGGTGCTTCGCCTGTGTGCGTTTAATCATCCAACTCTTGATTTGTGGCGAGTGTAGGAAAAACACTATGGCGGAGGCTTTGTGGCGTTGTGCCATACTGACAGATTTATGGCATTGGCGCATTTCTGTTTGGCATGCCTTCATATTGAAATAATAATAATTTACTGTGGTGATTATGACGAGGAGGGGAGGAGGTTGATAAATCTATGCCCTGCAGTTGAAGAGAAGAGGACGAAATGTACCAATAGAGTTAGAAAACGCGAGAGATTTGAATACTTGTTTCTCTGATTGCTTCCCCCCTTAAGACATGCAGCGGTACACCACGGATATATTATTTGAGGCCCAGAAATAGAGAAGATAGTATATTCATTGTTCGGATGCCCCTGTATTGGGGACTACGGTGACAGTGGATGAGCTTCTACATGGCCTCCGACTGTAACCAGAAGTCTGCAGCTGTCAAGATGTCTTGAGTAACTATCCATATTAAAGAACGGACTAAAGTGGAGAAAAGGATAGATATGTACTTTGCAGTCTGCATGAATGCAAGTGCTAACTAATTATATTGGTAATAATAGAATTAACATTGTGCAGAAAGAGACAATAAAGTCAGAATAAAACCATATAGCCACACGCTCCTGCTAATGCAAAGGGCTTAATAAAGAACTTATACATTTCATAATTTCAAAGAACCCTCCTTGATGGCGATACATCCATCCATTACTGAATGGTAATCTTGCGAGCGGCAGGAGGCGCAGCCTTGGGCACAACAAGCGAAAGGATACCATCCTTTAGCGACGCCCTGACATCATCCTGGGCAACACGAGAAGGGAAGCTAAAAGTCCGCTGGAACTGGCCAACAGATCGCTCACTGACCCAGTAGCGCGGTTTCGTGTGAGCGGTCTTCGTGGAAACTTTTTTGTCGTCGCTGGATTTCACAATCTCTTCACTACCGCTGCTGCTGCCGCTTTCGTCACCCTGACTCTCGGCTTGCTGCTCCTCAGAGGAAGGAGAAGAAGGCGTCGCGGAGCGGTATTCGCGCTGAGAGCGGCCCTTGATGACTAGGGTCTGGGGGTCGGTGAACTCAATGTCGATGTCCTTTTGGGCGATGCCAGGGAGCTCGCCGTCTAGATGGTAGGCGTCGCTGGACTCGCGGACATCAAAGCGTGGGGCAAAGGAGCGGACGGTTGTTTGGCCCCTGCGGGATCGATGGTTGTCGTAGTCATCTAGGAGATTGAAGAGCGGGGACCAGTCGTTGGCGGGCAATTGGAAGGTTTGGAAGAGAGACATTTTTGTGGTTCAGGTGGATAGGGTTTTGGAAGGTTGAATTGGATTGTGTATAGTTTGCTTTGGGTGGTTGAGGCTTGAGTTCAAGCTGAGTGGTTATTTGAGAGTTTGAGAGTTTGTTGATGTTGTGCATGAAGACATGAGCTTAGGGATCCTTATATACATTGTTGGTTGCTTTCTAGAAACAGCCAGGATATCGTTATTGATTATTCTAGCTAAGGCGACACTATTCCTGACAAACATAGATGCTTCACGAGTAATCCAGCAAAGTAAGCTTTGAAATCTGGTGAGCTCTGGTGGGCTCTAGCAATTTCTCGGTCTTTCGATGGGCTCACGTGACGACATTGTGGTGGCGACAACTTCAGACTCTAATGCAACAGTTGCACCATGATTGGATGATGCTGACGGCAGGGAACCTAGTTTGACGTCGACAGTCTGACTGGTCTGGCACACATCTTGATGTTCTAGCATACACTGCCCCGGTAGAGCTAGCAATGCACGATTGAAGAATGGAGTATCTACAGGAACCTTGGGTCTATACTTTATTCGCATTCTGCTAGTATAAGATCACGCACAATTAGGAGCCATAAAAGCTATCAGGATAGACCTTCCCAGTTAAAGAATCCCTCCCAGGATAAATTGCTTGTCTCGGAAAGGGATCCCCGCAGCTCATCAAAAACGACATTGATACTTTGACCAAGAGTGCCCGAAAGGCATTCATCGATCCAGGCCATCTCATGTGATGTCTCCACCGTGGGTTCGCCCGAGGTCAGCCTTGTACATAGATCCGGAGGCATGCGCCCATCCTTTGTTTGCGCACTACTTGAAAAAACCAGAGCGGTATTATCCCCACGATCTTTGAGGAGGGGGGTGTGCGTATTCCGGACGATATCCAACAGTAACTGGACCGCTCCAATGATTCCATTATTTGAAGGATGACCCAGCCGCGGCCGGCATATCTCGATGATGTCCGCTCTCCGTCGCTCTGAATCGGGTAGCTTTGGGTGCGCCATGACCTCTATTGTGAGGAGCAGCATAGCGTTGAAGGTATGTTGGTCGACACTCTGCGAACGACCAAACATGTCCAGTTGGCCCTGGTGGACCGTCATGCGACGTATTTGCAGGAGCTTTTCTGCGCACTCTATCCCGATATTATACGAGGCTCGAAAGGCAGGGTCTGTGATTCCTCGAGTGACAAATGGCCGGTGTAGGCGGCCTAGGCGAGAGTAAATGCTGTATAGAAGCACAGCACGCTGGTGAGAGATGTAGGGCTGCTTCTCGGCTAACTCTGCACATTTCGCCTCGTCTCCATCAAGACTGAAAAACCACGGCAGCCCATCTAGAAACGACAAGTACCTGCCACTTATATCAAGTACGAGCTGGTACAAGGGTTGTGGTGAAAGTCTCGTAGACTTGGCTTGCTGGATTGCGTCCATGGATTCGCGACAGAGTTGGGAGAACTTGAGGCAATAGAGGAAGAATGACATCGAAGTTGGGTGATGATCGGGTTTCGGGTCCGCGCGAAGGCCCTCTGGTGTCAGGTCTTCGTCTTCAATATTGGCAGGATGATTGATCGTCATATGATGAGGACTGATCATGTAAATACCTTGCTGAGGGCCAGGTGCACTTCCAAGTAACCTGAAGATGCGCATTAGTATAGTTAGATAGATTAAGTTCTTCGGAAAAGGCAGCCATGGAGTAACCAATCTGTACAGGTAAGATGTCACCATAGCCGGCGCTTCATCTCTCGTTCAAGTGAGTCTGGCTCAACGTTTGGGGATTCTGCGTCTAGATTATGTATCCCCACTTGGATCGCCTTGGAATATGCGAGACTTTTCAAAGTATGATATCGTTTCGATTGGCCTTCGGAATCCCAAAGAAGAAATAAAATGATCAAGGCTGATTGCAGGGACATCAATGAGGATGAGAAAACCTGATCGATATGTAACATGTGTCGAAGAGCGGCCTCGTTCCAAATGTGCGATTGCCCTGTCACCAGGCCTAATCCATCGGATAAAGGAGGCATGTGGTCACATTGTAGGTAGAACGAAGCGGAGGCAAATATTGATAGAAGGAATACCACGCTTTCATCTGGCGGCCTCATTGACTGTGAAAACTGGGAATATATGCTTTCAAGGAGATTCCGTGTCGATGGGCCATGGACTACACGACCTAAACTGTCTACTCCTTGGATGTAGTGCACAAGCAGTGCCCTAGCTGTGCCAACCGGAGGAAGATGTACACTTGCTCCCAAATCAGGCGTTCGGGAATACGTCTGCAAGGGGTTTGTAGGATAAGCTATCGTCGCAGCTGCCGGACTGAGTAGACCTGTGTTTGCGGGCTGCGCACCGTTCATATTCTCACATTGCGACGACGCTGCAATTGACTCCAGATTGTCCCAATCTTGGTCGACATCATTTGAGAATGTTGACTTGGATTGAGACTCGGGCGTAACAGCCAAAGCGTCAATGTCCCTCGGATTTGAGCCTGTAGGTGGGCCTGAACGGTCGAGCAACAGCTGTTCTATCCTCTTTAAGCGATCCTTCACCTCCTGGATATCTCTGATCAGGCGTTAGCCAAATTTGTCGAATTCGTTAGTTACTGGGGGCATACAATTCTAGCGATGTAGAGCCTAGGTGTGTGGCTTGAGCATTCTCATAGTGAGGTCGTTGCAGCGTTGAATGCCGGGTTCCTGGTGGTGCTGGATTGATCAACTTCGACATTCAACCAACAGAAATCATCTCTGCTCTACCAGAAGCATATTCACATGTAGTATCTCTAGCTACACAACTGGAGCACGGGCGTAGCTTGTCACACCGGATCTTCTTGAGCCGGCAAAAATCACATGACGCCGGTTGTTGCCACGCACTTCGCTTTGGCGTTGCAGCCTGGCCAGGGAATGACCGCTTCCGTGAGCACATTGCAAGGGATTTCCCGAGTGTAAAGGGTGTTTGTTGATGAGATGATCTAAATGTTGGTGTTAGTGATGACTCACTTTCTGGCTGTGGTATTGACTCGGACCACCGCGGACCCCCGGTCCAATCAGCGTGCGCAGTCCGGTTGATGTTGGTCGAGCAGAGAGAGAATTCAGATTAGAACTCCGCCTTCCCCCTGGACTATGGTGGATTAGTTCTGGTCTCTGATTGATAGCTACTAGCTCTATTGAAGCAATATAAATAGGTGACCTGAGGACGAGCTTGTCTCAAACCCTGCATTAAGTTTCTTCATATCCAAGGTTCGGAGTCATATAGTTTCCATTCCCCCTTGAGATCATCTATCGTGCCCATCAACGCCTTTTTTCATTGTTTTTGCCAAGATGGATGCAAAAAGTGAGACCGCTGAGGGGGAACGACAAGAGCCAAGCCCTCCAGAAACTGTGTCCAATGAGTTCCCAGACGGCGGCCTTCGTGCATGGCTTGTAGTCCTCGGCGCGTTCTTTGGACTCTTTACGAGTTTTGGCTGGACAAATTGTGAGCAGTCCGTCATTATTTAATGGCTTTGGCTAACTACTCCATTGCGCAGGCGTTGGCATTTTCCAGGCATACTACCAAACCCATCAGCTGCGAACCATGTCCGCAAGCACAGTGTCGTGGATTCCAGCTATATCCATGTTCATAATGTTCATCACGGTAAGTCGGATTGCCCCGTCTTCTGTGAGATTCTAGTCAAACAAGTCCACCTCTGCTGCCGAGTGAGCTTGGAAACCCCATTATCGTGAGATTCACCCAACTGACTCACCCGATGAAACCTACAGGGCCCTTTCGTGGGCCGGCTTTTCGACGCATACGGGCCCCGATGGCTCCTACTCATCGGATCTCTGCTACACGTATTCGGACTAATGATGGCGTCCTTGTCTTCTGAATATCACCAATTCATCCTCTCCCAATCCATATGCAGCCCTCTTGGCGCGAGTATGGTACTTTACTCTTCGTTCAATTGCGTCGCGACCTGGTTCCGCAAAAAGCGAGCTCTGGCAATGGGAATCACAGCAAGCGGCTCAAGCCTGGGCGGCGTCGTCATGCCGATCCTTGTGGACCACATCATTTACCGACATGGCTTTGGCTGGGCGATGCGTATATGCGCTTTCTTCATGCTAGGGTTGCTGGCCGTGAGTAATCTGACCGTGCGCTCTCGCTTGAATCCGAAGCCAATGCCTTTGACATTGATGAGCTATTTCAAGAATTTTACTGATGTGCCTTTTGTGTTGGTGGCATTGGCGAGCTTCTTTTATTCGATGGGAATGTTCATTCCAATCACATTCATGGTCACCTACGGTGAGTATGTCGGTATGAGCACTAGCCTCGCGGGGTACCTAGTCTCCATATTCAATGCCGCAAGGTAAGTACGAAACAAAAGGAGTACCCCTTGAAAACACACGCATGCTAACAAAAGATCAAATGTTAGTGGCATCGGCAGAATCCTACCTGGCTATGCGGCAGACAAACTCGGCAACTTCAACATCTCGATCTGCGCTGCGGGTCTATCCACAATATTCGTACTCGGTCTATGGCTCCCCGGACACTCGCATGCGACTGCGATTGTCTTTGCTGCAGCATTTGGGTTCAGCTCGGGTACCTACACAGCTCTCAGCCCGGCATTGGTCGCCCAGATCTCGGACATTCATGAGATTGGGACGCGGTCCGGAGCGATGTATACCTTCATGTCGATTTCGGCCCTGGTAGGTAGCCCAATCGGTGGTTCTTTAATTGGCGCGGCAGATGGCGAGTATTGGCGGTTGCAGGTCTTCACGGGTGTGATGCTTGCAGGAGGGACCTTGTTCTATACCTTGGCTCGTTTTCACCTCGTCACAGGTAAGATTTGGGCGAAAGTGTGAAGAACGTTCTTTGTACATTAGTGGCATTATATCTAAGCAGTAAATCTCCACTATCTGGCCATTCAGCAGATCTCATGTTCCTTTTTGCTTGAGCTCTAGTTCGATATTCATAATCCATGATATCTCTTATACACCGTTTTCCACTACGTCAGCTGGCATTGGCTTATTCAAGGTATTCCCAAGAATCAAGGGGATGATGTACTACCCAAATAAGCCCTGGCTCACGGCTGTGAATTGGCTGACTGCTGCTTCAACAGAACCAAGACCCTCAGCAGCACCATTCTCCATCTCATTGCCACGTACGTTAAAGGTAAACCCAGCAATCCCGACACGCTGAAATGCCGCCAACCCCATCCTCATATCGAAGGGATCAAGGCAAAGCCCGTCAATTCTGATCGATAGTGAATCCCTTTCGATTCTCGACACCGGATTGCTCAGCAAAGCTACTTGAAGGGCTGGGAATCGATGTGTAACCTAATTTCTAACAGCCACGTGGGTGTTACGAGATTACCGCAGTAGATCGAGGCCCGCGGGAAAAGCCGCCTGGGAGAAGCGATTCGCAGGAGTCCAAATCGGTTCGCTTATCTTTTTTGATCCTGTATCACCGCTGCCTGTAGCATAGAGAATTTCCTCGCTCCATCTTTGGTCAACGAGTACGCCGATATCAAAGTGCTCGACCAGGGAAGAGTCAGATGCAAGGGGCCCCTCGAAAAAGCCCCACCGTTGGCCATTGCACAGCCTGACGGTTAACTTGATCAAGGGCTTGGCGGTATAATCACGACCATGGAGACCTATCCACAACAGTTCCCCCGCAGTCGACACCACGCCACGCGACTGGACTAAGCAGGCTTTACCGAGAAGGCAATCCTTCGGCTGTATCACTAACTGACTGCCACAGGGTATTTGGCTAGTGGAGCCTCTTCGAGCTGGTGCTCGAGTTCTTGGACTGGAAAGTCCGTGCGTGTTTCCCCCACCGCACATTTCCCAAGCCGAAGATCAAACACCTACATGATACCATACACCCGATCCTCCTTGCGTGGGGTTTGTCTTGCGGCGCTGCACGCGAGAAGATGAAATGGGTTCTCCGCTGAGCCCACTGATGATCGGTCCACCACTTGAGCCACTCCTGCTATGGAGCCATGCGCGACGCCAACAAAAGCCAATCTCCAGTGCTTTTCTTTGGATTCTTCCCAATCTTGGATGATTGTGAGCAAGGCCGCAGCGCTGAGACTCGGCGATAATATGGCCCAGTCAATCAAGAGCGTGAGGCATATCTGGCACCACCCTCTCAGGATCCGGAGGCGACCGAGCCAAAATAAAGGCGGCCGGTCGGAGGAATCCCTCCTGCAGGGTCCAGAGAGATGTGCACCAGTAATCCTGGCCTAGGCTCTAAATTTGCCTCTCAATATCACCAAGCAACTCTTCCGGGATCACTGGACCGGTCAGGACTCGACCCCGTGCAAGGCTTGCCCGGTTGGCGTGGAGATAGGGGATCAGAACATGCACGACGCTATGCCGAAGCCATGCGTCGAATGAGATGGAGTCAAACGACTGAAGCCAAACATAAACTGTGTCGGCTTTTCTGAAGATTTTCGCCCGCCTGCCTATCTCACTAGCGTTCTCTTTGGACGTTGATCTCTGATCGATACATGCAATATCGATCCATAAGGACTCCGTTGGTCCAATGCCAGGCCCTGTGCTTGCATTTCTGATGGTAGATACAAGCTCCTCGACCGTGAAATGAGTCGGCATTATTCGTGGTGTTGGCCAACCAATTCCGGCCACTCGCAAGCCACTCGTTTCTGGATCAGCGTGTTCATTCATCTCCCATCTCCCATATTCCCCAAGTACATGACAGGGCATTATGTGATGGATTCCGGTGCTCCCCGTAGATATTGCCTGGTTGTCACGGATGTAAATTTATGGTCGGCACATGTAGGAGCCGTCAAGGCCAGTCGCAAGACACGTCCATAGGGCGGGTTGCATCGTGCAAGGATATTGGATTTTCCTTCTGGCGTAAAACTCTCTCTGGTAGTAATGATAATCAGAGTAGCCTTTGCTCCCGGATACCATGCAATGCCCCCTCGTAAGGATACGTTGCGGGAACCTGGTTTTGCATTCACTATTTCCCCCGTGCTCTGAGCGATCAATGTGCATTTGGGAAGGCAACTCAATATCTCAATATTTGTAGACTTTATTCCCTTTCCCCCTTGACCCCACGTTTTTTAAGCGTCGCCTCGCGGCTTGTTTTGAATGGGCCGATTCACATTCGCTGCAGCAGGGTGTTTCGCCAGCAGGCCACCCCATGTCAGCGAACAAAGCCGCGTTAAAAGTTCTGTGCCCGAAGCCTTAGCGCTTACGCTGTCTCTCCAGCTCAGCATCGATCGCGGTGCTAAGTTCCGTATACGCAGGGTTCTGTGCCCCAGGTTGGAACCCGCTAGATACTGTAATGATTGTCTACCGCTTGCCTGGATTACGGAGCCTGGGGCTTAACAGCATGTTAAACGGGCGTAATTAGCTAGAAATCTTCGTCTGGATGGCGCTGCGTACACCGCATCCTGTGCACTCTATAACTACCAGCTTCACCCGCACTTGCCACGACAAACACGGTATAAATAAATGCATTCCCCTTGACCATGAAACAGGAGAGAGAATCCTAAGGAAGTATAAACGCCCAGCAGTAATCTACACGGGCCGTTCGGTTCGGAGCTCTAGCGTACTAGATCGTAATATACTCACTCACACGAGCTTTGGAAGTTGCCCGACAAAATCTTTCTCTGAAACCGTATGATAAATTGCCATGCACTGAATTTCCGGTTCCCTGGGACATACAGCACCGGGGGATAATTATACAGTGTTGCCTAAACTACAAAGCCTGGCAAAAGGGAGTGCTCTAAACCCATATCCATCCAACCCACCTCTTTCTTACCTAGTAAAGGAAAATAAACCAAGATATCACAGCATAAACGTAGAGCAAGAGAAGTTGACTGCACAGGCTTACATCGATTATGTACCAGACTCATTCCATCACAGCAACACATTCAAAACCTCCAAAAGCAGACTCTTGAGTGGGGTCGGCGGCTGCAGTGGCAGCCCCATCAACTCGGCAACTGCAATCTGCGCACTGTGCACTCTGTAATCGATCTCCAACGTCGTGTCATCGGGGATCTCAACAAATTGACCGACGCAGGCGATGTTCGTCGTCCACTTGGGGATAACCGGTGGACGATCGCCCGGGGATCGGGTAAGGAATGGAGCTGTGCCCAGCGGCAGGCCACAGGGGATAGTTTTGGCGGTCTCAAGAATAGTAGCAGCCTCGGCGGAGTCGGTGCAGCCTAGGTGGCATAAGACCTCGGTCAGGATTTCCTGCCCGCTGCAGCGCCACATTTCCTTTTTCAGAAAGTTGCCTTCCGCTGCAGGGTTCAGTGCATATCCCAGCATCACGGTGATGTTTTCGGACTGGGTAGAGCAGACAGGTTGGTGTGGTACACTGATTGTCACGCCCCAGTTGCTGTCGCTTAGAGAGAGGAAAGCTCCTGTTCCGGGTTGCACCTGCGTGAGGTTCTCGTAGAGGATGTTGAATCCAGGGCCCTTGAAGGTCGTTGTGAATGTCTCTACTGTGGATTCAAGGATTCTGGGCAGAAAATTCATCGGGTTTCCGAACTTCAGGGACTTGGCTGCCATCTTCTCCCAAAGTCGCCAGTCGCCGTCGATGACCTCTTCCCAGTTCGGCGTGAGACCCTCGGGCGGGGCAGTATCAGAACCAAGCACAGATCCGGAACTCGTTGAGCCAAGGGAGACAATGAGGATATCAACGGGGTCGAGAGTTATGAGCTCCTGGGCTCCATCTTCAGCCAGGACCTCAATCTGAGATACCGTGGTCGGCCCGCTTTCAGGGTAGACCTTGAGATCGATTACCTGCTGGTGGAAGCGAAAGTCGACGCCTTGCTGTCGAAGGAAAGCTGAAAGAGGATCAATCACCGATTCAACGAGGTTATATTCGGTCCGCTGTTGTTGCCTTAATTTGTCGAGTGACCTAATATCCCCAAGGTATTTGCGCAGGTGGCGCTGGAACTCGATCGCGCTGTGGCCAGGGTTAAGGCCAAACCTGCCAGGGTGCTCTGTTAAGAGAATAGCCTTATAATGTTGAGGAGAGGAATGTTTTGCGACACTTACGTTGTAGACCAAAGCAGCCAGAACTCCGTCTGGAAGAATTGCGCATCAAAGATATCCTTGATGCTCTTGCTCCCAATCGCGCTCTCATGCTCGAGCATGAATCCAATTAGCACCATCCGCTGGTTCAGCCCGATATGGTCACCCTTATAATGAGACACCTCGGGTCCCAAAGCGCCACCTCGGACGAATCGTGCGAGCGAAGCAGGGTGCTCAGCAGGCCCTGCCCAGGACGCACTTCTAGCGGCAGGAGAGAAAAGCTTTTCAACGACGCTCTCGCCGTGGAAATGGCGGGCTGCCTGGTTGCTTCGCTCAATCCTCGGGTGTCCTGTAGAGGACCGTCTATTGATCACACTCCCATCGCCCTGAACAGTCTCCAAGATTGTCTTGTCAGGATCGGACACGGTCGGTATCAGCGACAGGAGCTTTTGGACAGGGCTCCCGTGGAAGTGCGGCGTGCACTCAAAGGGAAGGAAGTAGCCGGTATGTTCGTTACCCTGCATTCTCATTCCGCCGCCGCTGCCCATGTGGGTATCGATAATATGGATGCTTGGGCCGGGCACTTTGGCATCTTTGATTAGGTGGAGTGCTGCGGTGAGGGAGGAGAGACCGCTACCAACAAGCCAGGCTTGGGTTTTGTTCGGGTCTCTAGTGACGAGTTGTGTTTGTGACATCCTGAATAAAAATTGTCTGGTAGGTATTTTGTGCAGTAAGTTTGTAGGGTTTGAGTATAGGATAACGCAATATCCTTAAGCATTCCTCGCTTTATATAGCTCTCTATTCAGGCGCATGCACATGCTTCCCATGTGTGTAGAACCTCAGGTGGATTGCATGATGAAAGTCACAAGCTACGTGAAAATGTTGCCAGCTTGAGGTCTAGGCCTCCAGGGTTTCACGGTAAATTGCCTGATACATGGTTTGATATCGAGGCATCCGCTGCGTGGCGCGCTCCAAGGAAGGGTCCGTATGTTTGAAGCTCCTTGGATCAAGATCCAACTTAAGGCCGATCATAAAAATAGCGAGGCGGCCATCATTCCGCATATTCCTTCACCAAATGCGATAAATGGCGAATGTGAGAGGTGAAGTTCTAGGTATTTGCAACAGTTAACTCTCGGGGTACACAGGTCGATGGCACTTTTGTCCGGTATTCTGTTGCCTTCAGACTCCGACAGTTCCCGGCATGATTGCATGGATTTCTCGGGAACAGGGTTCTTATGTTATTGGGGCCTGGTGGACAATCGAATTTGCCTCCGTGTGACGAAGATCAGCGCGGCCCGTCTGTCACAAGCAAACCGGCAGTCGGCCCCGAAACTCTGACACAACTTAACTTTGGAACCCCGCAACACATACCCTACTTGGACGGCGATCAGCTGATCATTCATATGGAGGCTGCAGAGTGTCAGACCACCTACCCAGAACAAGAGAGCCCAGTATAAGTGCTCATGCTTTAAAGCGATATTCGAACCATGGCCGATAAGTTCATATGATTGGCCTGGGAGCCTCCACCCATCCCAATCGCAGGTGTAGCGCGCCATAGACCAATCATGCGCCGGGATTTTGACATACTAGGAGAGGATGTCGATTTACCTCGAAGTAAATCCACCCTGTCCTTGGGATAGAGGCTGCCTAACCCGGATCTCAGACCATCAGTACAGGTGTTCAGATACTTACCCATGAACGATCCGCCGGGGTAGGCTCGGCGCAACGATACAGCTAGGCATTTCCTTAGATTCCTTCAAGCTGGTTGTTCCTCCTTTCTGGTTATCTATGACGGATATGAGCCCTGTCCTGTGCCCCTCTATGTTTGCTCAATTCGGACAGTGTAAACCCTAGTAATTTTGCCGCGTACGTAGACCGTCCAAGTTCTGCTACGCTCCCAATCCCTCCATACCTGGAAACTTCCCGCCGCTTGGCGAAACCCAGATGAAGCCCATATATCCAGCGGTCGGGTTTTCTCGCGTGATGGACATCTATATTACGCGATTGACAATAATCCATAAGTACAACCTAGCCAAAGAAACTGACTAAAGATTTCAATACAAGCAACAAGTTAATACCAGATTTTGAGGGGCTAAATGTGAGTTGCGTGTCTCTGGGAAGTCCTTTGTTCCTAACCAATTCTAGACCAGAGGAGTGGCCACCACCTATAACTTACATTTAATTTATGTACATAAGCTTGCACAAGCCCCAGAGCACACTGCCCTGCGTTCCTCCACATATATACCGCACACGGAGTTCCAACAATTCAAGCACATACCACGCCAAGCTGTGACAGTGAAATCATGAGTTATGACCCATACCAGGGGTTTATATATCTCGATGAATGAATGAACTTCTGGGGAATTCCGCCTGAAAATGGCGCGATACAGTATGCGGAGGCTTCATCCTCCTTTAGCCAGGATATTTGCTTCTTTTAGATGGGAGGTCCACCTTCAACGATCGTATACCAGGACGTTGCTTACGCTTCGATTCGTACCATCGCACTTGGTTTTCGGTCACATGAATGTGACTAGCCTACCGGTTGCTACCCAACGGTTTGGGAATGTCATAGTTCCTCATTGTTTGGGGTGATATGCAAGGGTCAAGGTGTCTCAAATATGTTTAGGCCACCGGAGATGGGTTCTTCGCTAGTGCCTATGATACCTTGCTGGCGCGATGTGCGTGTCGTTTACAGTGTTCTTGGCCATGCAAGGGGGTCAAATTCCTGACTGTGCCCTCTCCTTGCTCTTTGAGATATAAAGGGTCTGGCGCTTTTGACGCTGTGAATTGGGAAAAAGAATGCGCCATGGTCGCCAATTCCGTTAGCCCGAACATGGTCTATCTGGTTGAGTCTCTCAGTCACGGATGCCTGAAGAATGAGTCCATCCTGGAACGCCCCGGCTCAAGGTTATAAGGAAACCAGGCCCCCTCCTTATTTCTATTCAGTCTTTCATGGTACTTCGGGCCTTCGAGCCAAATCAGTCTTGTCAGCTCATTCTTTTTAATATGGAATCTCCTCCAGAAAAGGACTGGATTACGCTTGACTTGGAGCGAGTCGGGGATGGACTCAATCTCCAGACACCCAGAACATCTGAGAGACTCAACCAGATAGACCGCGTTCGCGCGAATCGCGAATGGAATTGGTGACCATGTCGCGCTACCACAGCTCGTGGTCTGCGGTGACCAGTCAGCCGGCAAAAGCTCCGTGCTGGAAGGTATTAGTGGGATTCCTTTTCCTCGACAAGATGGACTCTGCACTAGGTTCGCGACTGAGATCATCCTCCGCCATTCGCCAACGGAGCAGCGTGCGACAGCCATGATTATTCCCCACGTCTCTCGCACGGCCGATGAAAAGGCGCGCTTGACCACATTCCGCGAAGAAATACGCGACTTCACAGACCTACCGAGTATCATTGAAGCAGCTGCGAAACTTATGGGCATCCGTGGACATGCTACAGAGCTAGTCGATGCCCCAGCCTTCGCAGCTGATGTGCTTCGTCTGGAATTGGTTGGCAATACAGGGTTACATTTAACAATCGTGGATCTGTCAGGATTGATCTCCGTTTCTGAAAATGAGGAATGTTCCGCTCGTTCAAGCTCTGGTGGACTCTTACCTTGAGAATTCGCGGACTATAATTCTGGCTGTTGTGCCCGCAAGCAGCGATGTCGATACTCAAGGAATCCTCCAACGTGCTCGCCACTTCGACAAAGGTGGGCACCGAACTGTTGGTATAATCACCAAGCCTGACCTCATCAATGTTGGTACGGAATCCCGTGTTGCAAGATTGGCCAACAATCTAGATAGCACGAAATTGAAATTGGGGTTTTTCCTCGTGAAAAACCCTTCGCCTGCCGAGCTTATGAGGGGTGTCACACTGCCGGACCGTCGAAAGGCAGAGTTGGAATTCTTCTCGTCTGGAGCTTGGAAAGAACAAAACCTTGACCGATCTCGAGTTGGCATAGACAACCTACGCAGCTTCTTGCAAGGCCTCCTAGACAGTCATATTGAGAGTGAATTGCCGAAAGTGCGAGAGGACGTGCGACGTCTACTTAATCAGATCAATGATGAGCTTTTTGATCTGGGCATGGAACGCTCATCGCCGAATCAGATTCGAGTGTACTTGACGAGAGTCAGCAACGAGTTCCACAACTTGGTCAAAGCCGCCGTCGAAGGAGCCTACGCGGGTCATGATGCGTCATTTTTCCGCCTTAGCAACGGCGACATACATGTTCGGCTTCGCGCAGCGATTCATATGAAGAATAATGACTTCGCTGCCTACATGCGACAGCATAGTGAGAAGAGAAAGGTGGTCGCAAAAGACGACTTGGAAACAGCCGAAGTCGAAGACGGCCAATTACTTGTTACGGATAGCGAAATGATGTCGTGGATTCGCAACGTATGTGGCGTTATTGCCCCCTTAAGTATCCATATATGACCCTAACGGACTCAGATATATCTTGAAACAAGAGGCCGAGAGTTACCAGGTCATCACAATTATTCGCTGCTGACTGAATTGTTCCACACTCAATCAGAGCGTTGGGAGAGTATCAGTCGTCACCATGTGGATGCTGTCGTATCTCTAGTGTCTCGATTTATCCAATCAGCACTGAAATATGTCGTCAAAGATGCTAAAGTGCGCCAGAGTCTAACACAAAGCATCAGGATTACACTAGACGTCAACGCCAGAGAAGCGTACGAAGAACTGAACAGAATTCTCGGAGATGAGGCACGGCATCCTATCACGTACAACCATTACTACACGGACAACATCCAGAAGGCACTGCTTGATCGGTCTAAGAAGGACTTGAAAATTTCTATGGATGATACGATCCGTGAGGACTGGAATGGTAGGTTCCACGTGAGCAATTCGCGAGATGAGATCAACAGACTATTGTCGTCTCTTCAGGACCGTGTTATCGTCGATATGACGGAGCGGGCCTGTATGGATGCGCGGACTGATTTGGTAGCCTATTACAAAGTATAAATCCCTTTGTTATTACCCATCTCTGGCTTGCGCTGATTTATCCCAGGTTGCGATGAAAACTTTCGTTGATAATGTTTGTCGTCAAGTTATTGAGCGGCATATACTCGCTAAACTTCCGAATGTCTTTGATCCGGTCATTGTTAGCGCCTATACTGATGACGACTTGCTCCGGTTGGCTGCTGAATCGTCTCAAATACGCAATCAGAGGGTTAAGGCGCTCCAGCTTCAAGTTGCTTTGGAGCAGAGCCTTCGAGATCTCAGGCTTTGATTGTTTGGACTTGGTGCTCCGTTCGTGGTTTTTCTCCCCTTTTAAGGGTTTTTCCCAAGAACTTGACGTGAATGCGGGAGAAATTTTTTCTTTAGTCTATGTACTTTTCGTTCGCAATGCTTATTCTTCTATTTGGTAATGCAAAACGAGTTACTAAGTCTACTCAAGGGGGTACCCAACACCAGGGGGCCATGAGCTGACTCTACATCTCTCCCGCTTATAAACACGTTCCTAGGTTGATGGTCCTCCTATTCTCTCTTCTTCATCAGCAATATATGAATCACATTCAGCATATTGTAATCTGGTGGTTATCACCTTTCGCGGATGTAGGAGTTACAAATGGCATCATCATCTGTTCTGTAGGCAAAGATGATGTCGATCATAAACTTCTTACCCATACGAAGGAGATTGTTCCACTTGCACAGCTGTTCCTCCACCCGTTTCCATTTAATTTTCGTGGTGGAATCGAGATGTTTGAGATCACTCTGGTTCTCTCATTGCAGATACCGTGATCTCTGCGCTTTCGTACCGAGCCCGCATACTTTTCTTTTTTTTGGCTTCCCGCATGTCCTCAAATGCACCTCAGACACTGTTCCAATATTCACTCTGCAGGTTTGGAAGCAGGACGGCAAGGTGTTGAGAAATCGGCACAGCATCCTTTGCGTGTTCTGTTTGCATGGAATCTTCCAACAAATTGGAAAACCAAGAAAGTTGAGATTCTTCTGTCTCACCCGTTACTGATACAATCTACAGCTTAGGGGGTATGGTACATCAAGCTTCTTACTGTCACCACGTGCCTGTTCCAGTCTAGTCTTAATTCGGACTAAGATGGGTATGTGACTATGGTTGGAAAATGAAAGCATGTGTCTTTGAATGGGAAGCTATAGGCGCGTATTTAATATTTATAAGATTCCCAAACTCGTGCCTCCTACAGAACAGCAGGCCGCGGCATCGATAACTGAGGAAGCGAACGCCCACAACTGACTTCACCAGGCGCGATACGGTATCCTATTGTGCAAATAGAAAACTAAAATGGACTTGATTTTGATCAAGTCATATCCCTGGTGATTTCCGAAACCGCACTTGCCATGCCGGGGCTTGGTCTACACTATGACGGTAAGCGCCCGGTATAACAGCCATTGGGAGTGATCTCTTATTCGGTGGATACATATATATATCTTACACCTCGGAGGGTAGTCCTCCCGGAGGAGGGTGGTCGTGGCGGAACAGACTGGTCGCCTCGGAGATCAGTTGTCTTCTACATAAAGTATTAGTTCCGGCATAGTTTGGTCTTTTGATCAATTATGCAGCTTGTCTTGTTCTGCTCCCACTTCCCCGCTCTTTGGATTCAAGCTGCGGGCCAAACAAGTGGGAAAGGCCAAGTCTCGCCAGTCGAGGCTCGTGTTCCACCGCTTTTTTTGACACTCTGTCCTCAGTTTGTCCCACCCTGACAAATCAACATCGTATCCCTTGAAATTGGAACCCGATCGAAGAGCATTATTAATACACCTTCGAGGTGATCTTATGCCTCTCAAGCGGGGTTGACGCGTGCAGAGGAACCAGAGATAAATAGTCCCCCGAATCTGCAGAGATCGCTTGAATTTATACCATAGTAACGATTGCGCAATCACTCGAGTCTCCTCCACAAACAAAACAACCAACAAAACCCTCCTCCAATTGCATCCCATCCAACACATACCACCAAAATGTCTTCCCCATACAACAGCTACGCCATCACAAGCGTAAAAAAGGCCCTCAACGCGCTCAAAACCATCCTCCAAAAAGCCGAAGCCCACGCAAAAGAGAAGAGCATCGCACTCGATGACCTCTTCAACGCCCGCCTCTACGAGGACATGAGACCGCTCTCCTTCCAGATCTGGGCGGCAACGAGCAACGCCGAAAAGGTCATTTTCCGCCCGCGTCACCTCGAACCTCCGGCGCGCGAGCAAACCGACCAGACCTTCGAGGACCTGTACAAGCGCATCGACGTCTCGCTCGGCGAGATCGCGAAAGTCGATGTGGCGGATATCGTCGCGAATGAGGACAAGCCGTTTAAGGCGCCACTGGGACCGACGGAGATCGAGTTTAAGGCCGTGGGCTACGCGGTTGATTTTACGCTGCCGAATGTGTTCTTCCATGTTGTGACGGCGTATAACATTCTGCGCAAGGAGGGCGTGCCGTTGGGCAAGATGGATTATTTGAAGAATTTCCTCGAGTTGTACTGATCGTTTTATGAGTTGCGAGCGACGAGAAAAGTGCTTTACATCGTTCGTGGTATGAACATGGCAAACTTCTAGAATGTAAGCTCACATTGGTGTGGCATGTGGGTTCTTTGTCTAGCTAAGGCGAGACAAAATGCAAAACAACCGAGCAGGTTATTGGTCACACTATGATCGGCGCTTACTCCTTAGCAGATCGGGTCTAGTAGTAATGGGGAAGTCAGACAAGCATTTGGATGTTTATGGTGGGCCCAGAGCCAAGGAAGGGAAGAACACGGACCAGCAGAACAGCAGGTGCGGTCTCCAGCTGGAGGCTGTTGCTGCGCCTTCGTTTCTAGTCAGGGAGTATGTATCCCCCGCCTCCCTGGCCCGGTCTTCCTGGCGATCTGCAGCACTCCATCACTCACCCAAATTTCGGACTACTTTTTTTCGGCGACGCATCACACAACACAGCAGCCATAAATCTGCCGCCTTGGCTCGATGCCATGGCGATTGACTGGCTCCTGTTCAACATGTCTGGCTGGATATTCGCAGGCATCATCATAATTCTCGGCACAGCTGCCTTCGCCGTTTACCAGCACAAGTACGCCCAGCGTGCAGGGCTCTGTTGAGGACATACTGGCTATTTATACGAGCAGACGGGAATTTAGTACACGCGTCGGGTTCATCTTCAGCAAGGCGTTGCCGCCTGCCTTTGAGGTCAGAGGCCCTGTTGACGACATCGAGGGGATGATGGGTGGCCAATAAATGATGGCTATTATTATTTCCTCTCTTCTCCTCTCCTCTAACTGATGCTGGGAATTATATGGCCAAGACTCTATTCCACGACTTCTCTGTCCTCGTACCCCCGAACTTGCTCATACTGCCGCTGCTTAATTGTCGATGGTGGACCTCTCGGACTTCTCGGAGACTGCGACCACTGGTGTATCCTTCTGCACGGACGCCTCGGCGGCGACAATGGGACCCTGCAGAGTTCCCGGAGCCTTCATATTTCGTCGTTGTTTCCAGGATAGACCAGGTGTTTCGAAAATGGTCCAGATCTCCTCGAGGGTGAACCCGCGGGTTTCGACAAAGAAATACCAGACGGCCAGGAACTAGAGCAACATGTCAGCGCATCGCCGTTGCATTGTTATAAATGACATACCTCCAATCCGGTATACACAATGTATACGATATAGTATCGCCAGCCAATATTCTCTAGACCAATAGGGTTGACAAAGGTGGAGAAGAAACCACTGATATGCATAACTCCGGTCATGTATGCGACGCCTCGCGCACGAATCTCGAAAGGAAGAAGTTCGGCAGGGTATCCCCAAAGAGGCGTCCAGCCGATATCATAGGCGCCGTTAGAGAGGAAGATGGCGACCAGGACACCGATTGCCCAGTTTGTTCCACCACGTGTGCTGTACACTGTCCTTATGTTAGTCCCAGTTTACTACAATTCAGAGGATGATACTCACAGGCTGCAAATGTAGTCCACAGTATGAATGCGAAGAACATGCCGGCGGTCGAGATGAGGAATAGCTTACGTCGGCCGACCCTCTCAACGAAGAACGAGGCGCCGACGGCGAGAAGAAAGTTGTAGATTGCTAGACAGCCGTTGATTGTAGTCTGTGTCGCGACGCTCGTGATGCCGATACTCACTAGGACCGAGTGAAGGTAATACTGGACCAGACCATTTCCTGAAATCTGTCAAGTCATTAGTGATTTTTTTTTTCGACGTGAAACCGGAGTCGCATACCTCAAGGAACAGACCACAGAAGGTGGTGATGATAATCCGTCTGCGGTTGGCCGCCGTCCGGAACAGATCCTTCCAGTGGCCCTTCTTCCTGTACTCCTGGTCTTGCAAAATCGCCTCCTTAATTTGCGTGTATTCAAGGTCCACGACCGGATCATGCTCATCGCCGTTCGCATGATACTTGACGAGGAACTCCTTCGCCTCTGCCCCGCGCCCGTGCGAGATCAACCACCTCGGACTCTCCGGAACAAACGCAATCAAGAAAATCTGAATGAGCGCAGGCGCAGCCTGCAACAGACTTGGAACGCGCCACGACCATGAGTTATTGATATGCCTCGTCCCAAAGGTCGTCCACGCCGCAATAATAGACCCCGTATACCAGGCGGTGGGGAAATACGAGAGCACAGTACCGCGGTGCTTGGGGAAGGCCAACTCCGCGAGCAAAAGCGGCGACGCGACGACAGGGAACGCGAGCCCGAAACCGATGAGGAAGCGCGCAATCACGAACTGTGGGATCTGGTGTGCGCTTCCCTGCAGGGCTGCGCCGAGGAGCGTCCAGGAGGCCCCGAAGGCGATGGCCTTGCGGCGGCCGAAGCGGTCGAGCACGGGGCCGATGAAAGGGAGGGCGACGACGGCGCCGACGGTTTGGATCGAGTTTAGGAGGCCTAGGACGGGGCCGCGGGGGTTGTTGAATTCTGCGTGATGTTTAGTATTACACTGGGGCAGTGGAGTAGGCCAGGGGAAGGGAACGCACGTTCTTGCCAGCCGGGGAGCAGCTGCAGGCCGTTCATGATCATGCCATCGAAGCCCTGATACGAACTGCTCAGAATCACGATCGGGAGCACGAAGTACAGGCTCCTCAGGCCCTTGTTGTGGATCCAGTCCGGGGTGTACTTTGCCATCTTGAATTGGACGGGACTGTTTCCCGCTTCTGGATGGATAAAATGTATCGAACTCGTGTCTTTGACTTGTTGATCTTCTCAACGGTAACGGGCGAGGAGATCGGCGATTTTTGTACAGGAGGCTCGCGTGGCCAAGTCAGAACCATAAATCTGGAAGAGTAAAGCGAAGCGAACCTCGAGCGTTGTGCCGCCAACAGCCCTAAACGACCGGCCAATGAGACCCATTGCAGCGCTTGCCATAGTCTGTTGGTATGATGCTCTCTCTCATGCCTTTCAGCCACAGCATGGCGTTATTTCTAGAGTACGATATGGGCGTTCTTTGTGGTGGTTGGTTTAAGCGTACTTGCGGGGTCGTTTGTCTCCGACGGACGAGCCATCCAACTCCGACCACATCTCGGAGTTGCGTGGCGGCTACTACTGGCAAATGCAGTGGATCGCAGTATAACGACCTCGGATTTGTAAGGACACGGAGACCAACGACTCGATTTCCACCCGTTTATCTCTGGCGATTGGTCACGCTGTCCTCGTTGACTTGAGAGGGAATTAGCTCCACGCCACAGAACCGAACGATCGGTTTTTTTTCTATCTTGGAAGCGACATAATTCAGGGAAGATTGAATGACCCAGCATCGAAACATCGTGGTTCACAATGGCTGAACAAGTCTTCGAGGCGTCAAAAGCCGTCGACGACAATCTCGCCGGCGTCGAAGCAGTCGGCGCCGAAGGCCTCGAAGCCATCAAGGCCCTGCTCCAGAGCCAGCATGGCAAAGGCGAGGCATCAGGAATTGGTGTTACCTTTGACAACCTCTCCGTCTCCGCCGTTGCAGGGACGGAAGTGCAAGTGAAAACACTTCCCCAGGCGGTCCTAAACACGTTCGGCCCCGACCAGTACAACTTCATCCGCACGCATCTCCTCGATCGCTTCGTCGGTAACAAACGCTCAAACAATGCGCGAATTCTCCTATCAGGCTTCGCCGGAATCGCCAAGCCAGGCGAGATGGTTTTGGTCCTCGGTCGTCCGGGGAGCGGCTGCTCGACTTTTCTGCGCACGATCGCCAATGTCTCGACCCTGTCGCAGACCGGCGATGTTCAGTATGCCGGTATTCCGGCACCGGTCTTTCGACGGAAACACGTCCGTGAGACGATTTATCTCCCCGAGGAAGATAGGCATGTTGCCTCGCTGAGTGTTCGACAGGCGATCACCTTTGCGTTGAGGACGTGTCTTCCCAGTGGTTCGCGTGATCAGGCGCTTGTATCGAATCTGGTCGAGGCGATCGCAAGGCTCTTCGGCCTGAAGCATGCGCTTGATACTCCGGCTGGAGGTGCGTTTAGTCCAGGGATCTCTGGTGGTGAAAGGAAGAGGTAAGCTACCACCCAACCTTTCCCTATAGACGACGACTAAGGAACTGTGGGTAGGCTGTCGATTGCAGAGCTCTTTGCAGCAGGATCATCTGTTCAATGCTTCGATAACTCGACGCGTGGTCTAGACTCCTCAACGGCACTGGACTTTGTCAAGGCTCTCAGAGTCTTGACGAACATCGGGAATAAGACCAGTCTCGCGACCCTATACCAGGCAGGAGAGGATATTTACCGCACCTTCGATCGTGTCATCCTTCTCGACGAGGGGCACGAGGTATTCTTTGGCAACACGACTGAGGCCTGGGCGCATTTCGAGAACTTGGGGTACCTTCCTATCCCGGGCCAGACTACGGCAGAGTTCCTCATGACCGTCACGGATCCGGATCAGAGGAGGGCCGCACCGGGCTCGCGGGCTGAGAAAATAAAGACCCCAGCCGAGCTGGCTCAAGCGTTCAAGGAGTCAGAACCCTATAAGCAGCTTCAGCAAGAGATTAACAGCTACAGAACAGAAGTCGAATCAAAGCAAGCGCCTCTCCCCTCCGACAGTTACGCGCTACCGTTCCCCACGCAGGTTCTGGAGTGTCTCCAACGCGAGGTCCAGCTTGTCAAGGCTCAGCGACATGTGTACTACACAAAATGGGTTACTACGATCATTCTGTGCCTGGTATGTGGCAGTGTGTACTTTGACATTACCAGCAACGCCCAAGGAGCCTTTACGCGAGGTGGCATTTTGTACTTTGCTCTCATCATCAATGGCTGGCTTCAATTCCCCGAGCTCTTCGATGCTCATACAAACAGGCCTGTGGTTGAACGACAAGGTAGGACATATCACATTTCTCACTGTTCTGATCTGCTGTCTGACTTTTTCTAGCGCACCTGCATCTCAGTCGCCCAGCCGCGGTAGCCGTCGCTCGCTTCCTTATTGACCTGCCGCTCATCGCATTCCAACATGTGATCTTTATTATCATTTTCTACTTCATAGCTCGTCTCCAGGTCGATGGTGGAAAGTTCTTCTTCTTCTACCTCACGTTATTCATCTCGACGGTCTGCTTTAGCAATCTCCTGCGCATGTTTGCGTACTACGTGAGGACACTGGACGATTGTAAGTTCCTAACCGGTTCGAGCAGTGACTGCATGCTAATTCGCAAAGGCTTTCGATATGGCGGGTTCTCGTGCACAGTCCTCCTGCTGTTTGCGGGGTTTCTGATTCCTCCGGACGACATGCGTCCATACTTTGGGTGGCTCCATCATATCAATCCTATGTTTTATGGATTTGAGAATGTAAGCGGCTCAACCCTTATTTGCTTGGTCCTCGCTAACAAGACTCCTAGCTCTTCGTCAGCGAATTCGCCGGTCTTTCGCTCGACTGCGCCGACAGTCTCATTCCCCAATACGGACAGGAAGGCTTCCAGACGTGTTCAATCCGCGGTGCACGACCCGGTCAGAGTGTAGTCCCCGGAATCCAGTATGCAGAGACATTCGGGTTCTCCTTCTCTCACAGATGGCGCAATATCGGGATCATGATTGCGATCGGCATCACGTATCTCGTCGTCGGTATCATCGGAAGCGAGACCCGGAACTTCACATCTCAAGGTGGATCGCCTCTCGTCGTTCTGGGCAGGGCTTCGAAGGGGAATGCGAACAGCGACTCAGTCGATACTGAGAAATCCGCCTCGGCTTCCTCAGCTGACACCGTCGAGGTTTCTGGCGGAGAGCTCGCGCTGACCTGGCGCGACGTCGGAGTCAATATCGGTGACAAGGAAGTCCTCAAGAATATCTCAGGCTACGTCCGGCGAGGAGAATTAACCGCCTTATGCGGAGCTAGTGGCGCTGGTAAGACGACGCTGCTTACAGCACTAAGTCAGACGAACTTTGCTGGCGAGCTTCATGGGGAGGTCCTTGTAGGAAACAGGCCGCCTACTGCATCATATCGTAAATCTGCAGGTATGTTAGTTCTTCCCACTCACGTCGTTAACCGCGCCTCTGACGATTTGCAGGATTCGCACAGCAAATGGACCTGCATGATGGTACTGCGACAGTAAAGGAGGCGTTTGAGTTTTCGGCACTGCTGCGACAGCCCAAGATCTACAGCAAGGCTGAAAAGCTAGCATACGCCGACCGTCTCCTCGACCTCCTCGATTTACGGTCTGTACAAGATGCTCTTATCGGCGACGAGGGTTCTGGGCTTGGAGTGGAGAAGCTTAAGCGCGTTACTGTACGTTTCCCATGATATTTGAACGCTACAACGGCTAATGGGCTTTTAGATTGGAGTTGAATTAGCAGCTCGGCCACAGGTCCTCTTTGCAGACGAACCGACATCAGGTCTGGACTCCCAAGGCGCAGCACGCATCGTCCACTACCTCAAACTGCTCGCTCGCCAGGGGCAGGCCATCGTCGTAACGATCCACCAGCCATCCGCTCTTCTATTTTCGCAGTTCGACAACCTCCTCGCACTTTCGTCTGAGGGGCGGCAGCTCTAGTAAGGAAACGAAACCAATAAAGTTGGTCCCGGGCATTGCTGACATGATTAGTTTCGGCAAAGTCAACGCTGCGCTGGAATATTTCGGCAGGAATGGCGCGGTTTGTCCTACGGCAACGAACCCTGCCGAGTTCATTCTTGAGACGGTCGGCGCAGGTGTCAACGCGCGAGAGAATGAGAAATCATCGGATTGGGCTTCCAAGTGGGCTTCGTCACCCGAGTTGGAGGCCCTGGGAAAGGAGATCGAGAAGAGCAAACAGCGCCTGAACCGTGAGGAAGTCGAAGATGACGCGTCAGAGTACAATGCATCGCTCCTCCTCCAAACGAGACTCCTCACCACCCGGATGCTGAAGAATCAGTGGCGCAACACGGCGTATATGTACTCGAAGATCTGGGTGCATGTCATCAGCGCTATCCTGGTCGGTTTCACTTTTTTCAAAGTTGGGACGAGTCCACAGGATTTGCAAAATCGGTATGTCACTTCGTTTCCTATTGGATCGAGACCCATCTGACTCTTCCACAGTGCCTTCAGCGTGTACTTCATCCTATTCCTCTGCAACGCCATCGTCAACGTCATTCTCGCCAGGTACTTCTTTGCGAGTCTGTATTGGCAATTTCGCGAAGGGCCATCGCATGCCTACGGCTGGGTCGCATTCGCTTCATCGACCGTTCTGTCAGAGATACCCGGTGCTATTCTCGTTACCGTCTTGTACTATCTCCTCTGGTACTTCCCCAGCGGCCTACCACACAGTGAAGCCGGATACATCTTCCTGTTCCTTCTTACCTATGAGATCTTCCAGGTACGATAATTCCCCTCGTACATCCAGAAACGATGCGCTAACAAAACAGGTCCTGCTCGGCCTCTTCATGATGGCCGTAAGCCCCGACCTCGGTGTCGCGGGTAATGTCCTGGTCTTCATCGTTTGTACATTCAACTGGTTCAACGGGATAATCGTCCCTTACGAGCAGATCCAAGTGTTCTGGCGCTACTGGGTATGTCCCCTTCGATCTTGGTCCCTTTTAGTTGACGGGCAAAGCGAATCATTAACCACGTCACAGCTCTACTACCTCTCCCCCTTCACCTACCTCCTCGGCGGCATGGTTACCGCCGTCGTAGGCGACACATCGATCACCTGCTCGCAGAGCGACCTCACCGTCTTCAACCCGCCAGCGGGCGAATCATGCGGCTCGTACGCAGGCACCTGGGCATCATCCGTCTCCGCACAGCTCCTCAACCCGAATGCAACAGAACTATGCGCGGTCTGCCAGTTCACGACGGGTGAGCAGTACCTCGACCAGTTCCATCTTGGTCAGGGACGTATGGGAGGGAAGTGGGGTGCTTGGGGGATTTTTGTCCTCTTTACTGCGGTTAATTTCGGGCTGGTTTATTTCTTTACGTGGGCGACTAAGGTGAAGAGGTGGAAATTGTTTTATTTCTTTTAGGGCATGTGCGACGTTTTATGGTTTCCAGGTGTGCATAAACTCACCGTGGAGAGCGGCTTTCATGGGGGCAAATAAGATAGTATTTAATTAGGGAGAATGCTGAAGAGGCGAATGGAAATAAACTGGAATATTCAATTGTCTTCCATAATTCTCTCTGGAAGATGCTCGCATACACACAGAATGTATAATAAATAACTTGGCATATTCCTCTTCTGATACCCAACATTGTCAATATATATACGCACAACATCCTGTCAAAGGGTTCCTAGTAGCAATGGAAAGTGGAAATTATTGCCAGTCCGCTTTCATACTTAGGTGGGACATGGCATCTCATAATATATTCTCGCATCTGGGTACAGAATTGTCACTCAACAGGTTCTCAAGCCCCAACCTCCACCCACCGAACTGAACGATCGCCCTCGCCAACATTAACTAGCGTCTTCAAGCGCTGCCGATTGATCTTGTAACCCACAGTCGGATACCGCTCGACAAACCACACGCCTCCACTCAACTTTTTAAATGATCCGAGTCTGTCCTCAACAAACGCCTCAATCTCGACGGCTAGTTTTGCCAGGTTCTGCCCATTCTCATATCCAGGCTGCAGAATGACAAACGAGGTCGGATGCTCCTGCTGCGTTTCCACATCGCGGATGCCCACGACAATGGCCGTTGCGACAGCGGGGTGATCGAAGAGGACAGCCTCGAATTCACCGACGGAGACGTGTGTCCCATATCCATCACCGACACGCAATAGCTCTTTGAGTCGATCAACGATAAACACATTCACGTTCTCATCGAGATACCCGACGTCGCCGGAGTGGAACCAGCCCGCGGCATCGAAGTCCTTATTCGCCTCTGCGTTATCCTTGTAGCCTGCGAAGCGGGCAAGGGAATTCCGCACAAGAATCTCGCCTTTCTGTCCCACGCCTAGATCCGCGCCCGAGTCGAGGTCGATGACGCGGGCCTCGATGCCGTGAACGAGCGTCCCGCTCGATCCTGGGACCGTTGATCGCTCGTCAATCTGCAGCGCGATGAGTAGTGTTTCCGTCGTGCCCCATTCAAGGGTTAGCCGGACGCCGTTGAATTTGTCCTGCACGGCGTCGCGGATCTTCTCGTGCAGCGGGGCGCCCGCGGAGAGTAGCCACTTGATGCTCTTGAATGTGGTCTGCGGCGTCTTCTCGGCTTTGGCGATCTGCGCTGCAAGAGGTGGGGTTACGAAGAGGAATGTGATCCCGTATGTATCGATCAGCGGGAGCGAGTCCTTATCGAAGGGTGTCAGGACGATCACCACGGGTATACCCAGCAGCACGTTAAGACCGAGGTTTAGTTTCGCGTTGATCCCGTATGCGAAAGGGAGCGAGGAGATCCAGACGTCCTTGGCGGGATCTGTGTTTTCTGGGACGGTGAGTTTCGTCGTGAGCAGGTTTGCGGCCCAATGGGCGTGCGTCGTCAGGACGGACTTGATGGTCCCTGAGGAGCCGGAGGTGCGGTAGATGAAGGCGTTGTGGGTTTCGGCTTCTTCCTGGGTTGAGAGGTTGAAGCCTGTGTAGGGGGTCTGTTCGCCGTCGACGAGGGAAGTGATAGATGCGATTGAAGGTTCGTTCTCGAGAGTGCCAAGAGAGATGAGAGGGATATTGTTGTATGCCTCTGCAGCGCCCTTTGACAGAGCACCTAGAGTACTGTCTGTGATGATGAGCTTCGCATCCGCCTGCTCGAGACGGGGAACTACGGCAGGAACATCGAGACCTGTCTGCACGGGGATGGGCGAGATGGTCGCGCCCGCAGCAAGGACGCCAAAGAAGGCAATCGGATACTGGATGGAGTTGTTCGCGAGGAACGCGACGACATCGTCAGGCTTGATGCCGTACTTGGTCACAAGAACCTGTGCGAAACGACGACTGCGGTTCTCGAGTTCCTCGAGGGTGAGTGTCTCGCCGGTCTCGTGGACGCGATAGAGGACGCGGTCGCGCGGGTATTCATCGCGGCCCGTATTGAAGACGAAGTTGAAGACGTCGGTTGAGGGAGGGGAGATCTTGGGGAGGTGTGAGGTGAATACCATGCTTGCGGTTGTGTATCAGCGATTGTAATACTTTGTCCAGTCTAGGTGCTCTTTCTCAATATCCTATTCTACATTCCCCACCCCCCCAATTTATTTCATTGCTCCGAGGCCCCAAGGGGAGTGGCATCGTCCAAGCTCCCCCATAACCGTTCTTTCTGTCGCCATTCCTCGTATCCCCTTCGCCAAACTCATCCCTACTCCAACAATCGCGCCATATCGGGCCTGGAAGTGTAATCTGCAGGACCTAAATTGCGACATGCTGTAGAGTCTCCTCCGACGCACGGCGCCCCACACCACCTGGCCCCTCCCTGCAGAAGGCGATCGGATTCTGCAAGGATCGGATTACAATGGGTATTGACCTCGCTATCTCCGAGACACGCTCCGATCGCTTCAGCGGGCTGCGAACCTGCTGACCTGATTCATGCACTCGCGGCTCTCTCGGTTAGGCCTCTGGAAAGGTCATCATCATGCCATACCTGGTGTGGAAAGGGCAATTGGCATAAATTATGCACAGGGCTCAGCGCGAGGAAAGGGAATCTTCTACTGCGGACTACATACAGCGCTAGTTTAACATAGAACACTATCTACGGGATCACCTTTCCATACTCGAACCAGCATTGCAAACGGGCTCTGATTTCAAAATGGCTACCGAGAAACAAGCCTCCCTCCCGATAATCGACTTCGCCAAAATCATCGGCCCCCAAATCAGCCGCTCGCCCAGCGTGCTCGCCGAAAGCGAAGCCGAGAAGGAACGCCTATTTCAAGCCTTCGTCGATGTCGGCTTCGTCTACCTCTCCAACCACTCAATCCCGGACTTCGCACGGCGCAACCTCTTCTCCCACGCGAAACGCTTCTTCGCGCTTCCCGTCGCCGAAAAAGCGAAGCTCGAAACAGGTGAAGCAAAAGCATTCCACGGGTGGTTCTCCCCTTCGCGCACAAGCGGGGATGTGACACATTCCGATCAAAAGGAGGCATTCGATGTCGGTGACGACAATGATCCGACGCGACCGAACCAGTGGCCAGAAGATTGGCCGGAGTTCCGGTCCGACATGAACTTCTTCTTTGAGAAGTGTCACCAGGTTCATCTTGTGCTGCTGCGGGCGCTGGCGGCGCAGGTGGGCGTTGACGAGGGGTTCTTCGAGCCGTTTGTTGGGAACAAGGATCATTTCTTTCGCGTGATTTATTATCCTGAGACGACGAGGGGCTCGTTTCGGGATCGTCAGCGCGCGGGCGCGCATACGGATTATGGCACGCTTACGTTGCTGTTTAATGATCAGTCCGGTGGGTTGCAGGTGAGAACTGCGAGTGGTGAGTATATTGAGGCGCCGCCCATTGAGGGGTGTGCTATTATCAACGGTACATCTTCTTTCTGATCTTCTACTTCTTTCACTCGATGGTACCGTACGGATTTACTGATGGTATATAGTCGGCGACCTCCTCGCACGCTGGTTCAATGACCGCCTCCGCTCCACCGAGCACCGTGTCGTCCAGCCTGAGCCCAAACCCGACGAGAACGGGAACATCCCAGAGATTGTACCTGCGCGGTACGCGATTGCCTGGTTCGGACATCCCAACCGCGATGCCCTGGTTGAGCCGCTGGGGGCATGCTGCACGGCGGAGAATCCGAAGAAGTATGGACCAGTCTATGCAGGGCAGCATGTTGTTGAGCGCTTGGCATATTTGCATAAGAGAGGGAAGAACACGGATGCTTGGACGGATGACATGCAGAGGGAGGCCAAGAGGAAGGCGTTGGAGGGGGTCGTGGAGCAGGTGGCGCTCGCTGCTTAGCGCGTTCAGAGAAAATATCGCTACGCACTATAGTTTGCCTTTTTGTTTTGTTGGTACTGCCATGAATATCAATCGTTATTGTCGATCAACTTCATTGGTTAGAATATAGATCCGTAGGCAACCAATGGGTAGCCAGCATATCCACCGGGGCTAACCTGGCCCACGCGTGGCTGGATCCTTCTTCCGGGAGCTGACTATGTCGCGGGCCCATTCGGTCTAGAGCATGGTGCATGCTACACCGGCGGCTGTTCAGGCAGTCACAATCATCCGATCTAAGGCCTCCGAGGTGTGGACGTGGTCGTCGGACTCCGTTCGGAGTTTCGGAGAAGCGCAACCGCATATGCACAAGTGATCCTGCAGAGCTCACCATCGGGATCCCGTTCCCCATGCATGTAGTTTTAGTGAAGATATTCTGGCGATGAGTCTGCAGAGATGCCGATCACGCAGGGGCGAGCCGCTTAGCTGCAACATTGTGCGAACGTGGTGGATGGGGGTAAGCAAAAGGCGAAACTGGGAGCACTGTATGTACATAAACCAGTCGCAATTAGCTAGAAATCGTAGATTAAGAAGTATAATCAACGTCCAAATTCAACCTTCAAAGAACGAAATTCAACATAGAAGGCAAAGTGTGGAAACATGACCCAAACAGCTACTTTCGTCCAGGTAGGCCAACGAGGTAAATGGTTATTCCGCCGCATACGCTAATGAGGAATAGGCAGAAGACGTCCTCTTATCGTGGGACAAAGGAGCCAACTGGAATGTCAATGTCATTGAACTGCGACCCGAGTCACCGGTACCCTGGAGCCTAGACTCGTGGCAAGATAAGCCCGCCGCACAAGCAGTGGAGTATGAAGACCCAGACCTCCTGCAGCAGGTCTGTGATACATTGAGACATCTGCCACCACTTGTTAGTGCGGAGGAAATCGAGACTGCAAGACATCAATTTTACGATGTCGCCGTCGGGAAAGCCTTCATCGTCCAGGCAGGCGATTGCGCAGAGAGCTTCCTCGATGTCCGATATGATATTATCCGCCGCAAGGTCGAGCTGCTGCATGAGCAGGCCAGGATACTGGGGGCTGCATTGAACATGCCTGTTATCAGAGTCGGGCGCATAGCCGGCCAGTACGCGAAACCGCGATCGAATCCTCTTGAGACATTGCCCTCCGGCGAGGTGGTCCACGCCTTCCGCGGCCATATCATCAACTCGGAGAACGAGAATGACCGGATACCGGATGCGACAAGGCTGTTGTCTGGGTACTTCCATGCTGCGGTGTCGCATAATACCATCCGGCATCTCCCCCACCCAACCATCTACACATCACACGAGGCTCTCCACTTGCCCTATGAGGCCTCGCTCTCCCGGGAGGACTACAACCTGTCCGCCACGACCGTATGGCTCGGCGAGCGGACCCGCCAGCTTGATGGTGCACACGTCGAATACGCCCGTGGCCTACGAAATCCGATCGGAGTCAAGGTTGGACCGACCGCAACCGCTGAAGAAATCGTCGCAATTCTCGATCTGCTCTCGCCCGACCGCGTGCCGGCGGGAAAGATCACCTTGATCACTCGCCTAGGCCACAACGGCGTCCGCGCTGTTCTTCCTGCGCTCATCAGAGCCGTTCAACTGAGCGGCCATGTTCCGGTCTGGATGAGCGATCCGTGTCATGGAAACACATGGACGACGCCCGATGGCCACAAGACTCGTCGCGTGAGCGATATGCTTCACGAGCTAAATGAGACGTATACCATCCACCGTGAGCTTGGAAGCCACCTCGGTGGCATACATCTGGAGCAGACGGGGGACGCGGTGACGGAGTGCTTGGATGAAGTCCATGTTACAAGTGCAGGAGACTTGGCCGAGGGATATACCTCTCTGTGTGACCCGAGGCTTTCGGTTGATCAGGCATTGGATATTGTGAGGAAGTTTGCGGGTTTTGTTAAGGGGTATAAGAGAGAGACTTAGTTGGGTGACAACTGGTTTATTTCATTTGGTGTTCGCATTCCAAGATCTCGTTTTCATGGATACAAAACAATATAGAAGATGATGGTGATGAATATCAAATCTTGCACAGAGGTAATTAGACATTATTGCCGATGGCTTAGGACGATGGTATTTAATGGTCAAGGTTGATGTAGAAGCTGAGATGCGTACTGGTACAATGCCAAAGCGAACGGGGCTCTTGCGCTCCTTCCCTATCGGTTTAACGTTACCTCTTACATTACAAGTACAGTACCAGGGAAGGCAACTGCGTCACGGTCATGGATTGTCATTTCCTAACATATACCTGTTCTCTCTAAGGCTTTCGCCCGTACACAAAGTTCAGCTTTGGCTGGTACCCAAACGTCTTGATCTCCAACTCGAGCGCATCCATAAACTCTGCAAACTCCTCTGCATTCGCCGCAACGCCAGGAATACCACCATCTACCCCTGTTAGTATCACTGATGCGCACCTGGCACGGAACCCTACCTGGTATCTTCTCTCCCAGCGGCCGGAAGCAGTCCACCCAGAGCTCGGCAGACACGTTCCCCTGCCCTGGATCTCTCGCCAACGCCCCATATCCATGATCGAACTGGACCTTTGTGACGTCCTCGAATCCAGCGTCCTTCAACAGATCTTCGAGTTTATAGGCAATATGAATGTCCATTCCGAAACTCTCAGTGGACCACACCTGCAATGCGGCCTGCTTACTGAGGTTTGGTCGGGTCACTGGTGAAGCTGGATTCCTCGGGTTAATCCACTCCGCTTCAACGAGCTGGATGTACCCTCCTGGCTGGAGGGCTGTGCTGAGGTTGCCGATTACGGTCGGCCATTCTGCAGACTTGATACCCCAGATCAGGAGACGCTGATGGATAATGTCGAACTTGCCCTCCCAGTCCCAAGACTTGGGGAATGGAGTCCGAATATCGTGGGCACGGAGGTCGGGACTTGAAGAGGCTGGAAATAAACTCGACCCGATATCGACTCCAAAGAGGTCCAGATCGAAGTTTGGCAGCTGTCGAGGGAGGTCCTGCAGCCACGTTCCTGCTGGACATTAGGAGTGTTCAAGGCACTGAACCGGTGGCTTACCATCTGCTGCGCCCGAGTCCAGCACACGCAACTTCTGGTTTCCAGGCTCGTTAACGGAGGGAACGACCAGCAGTTGTCCGCCAGTCGTGCTGTTCATGAACACATGCTGCTTGCGCAATCTCTCAATTTCTTTCGCATGGTGGGGAAGCATGTACTCCCCCTCCGTTCCGACGAACGAAGCGACTTTTTTCGCGGATTCTACAAGTGCTGCCATTGTCTCTTACTGTTAGCGATCTAGCGGTACTTTTCCCGACTTTTCATCTCTCTCTGTTATACTCGCCATGGCCTTGCACCATTACCTGCACTGAATACGCGAGGGAGCCCGATTCAGTTACTAACCAAGATTACCAAGCGGTTTCATAGGGGTGCATGTGCAACAGTGTGGGATGTCGGACTTTGATAACCACCACTGCCATCAGACTCCGAACTCAACGCAACCGACCACCACATTTCAGGACGTCGCTCAAAGTTCGCGACGGAATACGAGGAGGCAATTACTTGCGACGCTGCGGATTCGACGTTCCCTGCTTTCATGCTAGTGCCTCGTCACTTGGCTGGACTTGACTTTGCGGCGCAGACGGCCACGCAAACGTAAGAGCAGCTGGTGCTGGAGTACTTCTTCAAGCGTGTTTAATCATCAGCGTCCCTTCAGTCGTCATCGCCAGTGCCCATCACTCCCCTCCTTGCGAATCATGTCCCTTGTTGCCTCCATCCCATATCGCCTCGCCAATCTCGGGAACCTCCCCATCGGCCACAGTCTCACTGTCCCTTCCTCCTTGATCGTTATAAGCAGATCCATGGAGAGCGTAGCCTCCCCGGATGACATCTGGTCTGCCGCAACCACTACCCCGCCGGGGGTCTACAACGTCCACCAGCTGGTTGTGCGCACCTCGCCCCTCCTCAATGCCATCGTCGCCAGACTGGGCCCGGATACAGCCAGAGGGCCGACAGCCAGAGAGGTCCTGATCGAGGGCCTCCAGGCTTCTCTTGCGACTGCTGGACGTGAATCGACCTTTCCTCTGACTCCGAGTCCTCAGGACCGAACCCGAACGGAGATTATCATCCAGGCGCACCGCATCGCAAAGGCGATCATCGGCTACGTGAGAGATGCTCCCTTCCGCGAGATCAGTCCACGGCTGCAAATTCGGAGTCCTTGTGAGGGGCACCTGTGGACATCATCTGTAGCAGCGCTGCTTACAGGCCCGAGGGGTAACGCCCAGTTGATGGAACTATACAACGAGTGGCTGCACCGGATGATTCTGCTGCGCGACAGTTTATTGCCTTTTGAGAATTTCGCCGATGTCCCGCTCGTCATCCCTGAATCATCTTCAAGGGGAATTCGCGATTTTGAAGAAGCCCGCAAACTGTTCCTCGTGCAGTGCATGACAGGCGCTGTGCAACACCAAGCCATCGTCGACCTTGCAAAAGTCTTCACCTCCCGCGACCTTCCCCGTGGTGGCTACGGCTTCCAATACGCACACGGCTTGGTGCTGCCAGCCTTCCTGTCTGGGTCAAGCTCAATCCACCTGCTGCGCTACCACCCTGCTCGACTGGACGACAGCAGCGTTGACCTCCTCCTCGATTACGAACACAAGGAGTATATCAACGCTCCGCGCACAGTGCTTCAAAACAGTGAGGATGAGGAGGAGGTCAAGAGTGTGACGAAATGGAATCTTTCGTCCCTCCTTCCTTTCGATTCCTGTGCCCTCCAGTCCTCGTCGATTGCCATCGACTCGGCACTCAACGACCCACGGCGCCGCATCGTCCGTCTCCAGCTTACTCTCGAGTCCGGAGTCTGCATCGCTGTTGATCTTGGGCAAATTACTCGCGGTCGGCGATACGCCTACGAGCTGCAAATCAACGGCGGCAGCAGCAAGCCGAATGGCACGGGCCCCAAAACGAACGGGGTTGAGGTCAAAGAGCTGCCACGGACACTCGTACACAAAGTAGCAGACATCCTGTCACAGCCGGGACTCGTCATCTCTCCGCGCACGAGACGAGACCAGAGCAATGCGATCCATGTCATCCCGGTCGCGGACCCGATCATCAAGCTCGCACTGCTGGGCAAGTTGTATCCCGAGAATGTGATTCTTGTGCGTGACCAGGATAGCATTGAATCTGTTACAAAGACGGGGAAGGGGTTCTCGGAGAGGTTTGTTATTCTTGATGGGCAGTCTGCGTTCTGACATTGGTAGTATGAGGGGCGGAGAGAAAATATGTAGCAGAGTCAACAGTAGTCAGTCGTTTATCGCATTTAAGCACAGCACGGGAGAATGGAGTTGTCTCAGACCCGAATTATCTTGTTAGATTCCTCTATGGTATGTCAACGCAAAGTATCAGTACGCCTTGGCCGTGGAAATCACAATTCTCGTAAACTCATCCAACTCCTCAAAGTTGACCCTCTCCCTTTCCCGCCCTCTTCTCCCACCCCTCGCACTCCCACCCACAACGCCCTGCGCCTGCCCTGTAATCTGATCAAGCACCATCTGCACCGTCATCGCACCTCTTGCCCGATCCTCCGCACTGAGATTCGCCTTAGCAGAGAGCCACTCCTCCTCAGACGAAGCCTTCCAGACACTCACGGGCGCAGGCAGGGGCATATTCAGCACCGCATCATCATCGAGCGCCTCGTAGTAATACGGATTCTGCTTCTGCGTGCGATAAGACAGCGTGTTGATCGTGTTCGCGAGAAAGACCGTGCGCCGGATCGTCTCGTTTACGATCCACTTGCGCCAGTTGTTGTTTTCGGTTTTGTCGTTGCTATTACTACTAGTAGTAGAAGTGGTGGAGTTTGAAGCGGGAGGGGATGGACGAGACAGATGGGTGGTGATTAGCCTGCGCACCATCTTGAGGAAGAAGAGTTGCTGCAGCTCGGCGAGCCGCGTCTGCTCTGGGTTTGTGCTTGTGAAGAAGCCGAGGATCTGGTATATGGCCATGGCGTGCACGGCCGCGAGCATGCTGTGGTCGGAGGTGGACCAGAGTTGCTATGCTGATAATTAGTATCAACCACCGATGCCTGGAGGGGGGTAGAGTGAGGAAAGCCATACGAAGCCATTAACAAGCCGCCTACTCTCGTTATTCATAAGCTGGTAAACGAACCCCTCACTCGTCTTTACCGAGGCATAGAATGCCCCGACGCAACAGAATGCCTTCGCCAGCGGTTCGAGGATCTCTCCCTCGGCGCAGGGGTAGATCTTGTGGTGGACGAAGGGCGGGTAGATGCCCGGTCGGAGCATGAGGCGCGGGTAGCTGCAGATGATGTCGACGGTGTCGAGGTCAGATGTTAGTTTGTGGAAAGGGCATGATGTGCTGGGTGATGATGTTGTTGGGGAGGTGGATGTTTGCGGAGTTGGATGGGCGAGGATGGCGGTGCTCTGTTGAGAGGGGAGGGCGGGAATGTAGTCACGGAAGGTCTGGTCTTGATGAGATGTGGTAGTTATCGTTGTGGTGTTGGGCTCTTGTTGTTGCTGCTGCTGTGAGGGGGTTGGTAGTGGCGGCGGGGGCTCAGTATTCCGTCTGCTGCTCATTGAAGGACGGCGTGCTGGTGATGGAAGTGGGACGACAGAGGTCCGAGGGGGAAGGACGCCCAGCGAGCCTAGGAGGTCAAAGTTCATGTCGTTCCCCATGCCCATCATCCCAAATTGGAACGTATCGTCCCACTCCGGCGGGATGGACGTTGCCTCGCCCATGGTCACAGAAGGACTGCGTGAGGGCCATCTGTACGTAGGCCACCGCGACGAATCCGAATCCCCGTTGACGAGGAAGTTCTGCGACGGACTCTGTCGAAGCCAATCAGACATCATATTAACGTCCTTGGTCGGCCGATCAGGACTCTGCTGCTGCACGCCGACACCGACACCGACACCACTCATCGAAGAGGTCATCACCCAAGCCGAACCGTTGCCATTTCCATTGCTTTGGCTATTCGCACCTCCACCATTCCGCTGATGGATCGCCCCATTGCCGGTAAGATCCATCTCAGAGTCTTCAGACAGAAGACCGGAACCAGACTCGTGACCACCAAGACCGTTGAAACTCAGATAGCTCGTCGTGGGCTCGTCTTGAACGAGCTCTTCACTCGGACCCGAGAAACTGGTTTCCTGCGGCTCGTCGTGGTGCTGCTGATCGCCACGCGCCGCTGATTTTGGCCCGGTCGCGTACTGGCAGCGCTTCCCGCGCAGGGCGCAGCGCGAGCATGTCGGAAGCCGCTGGTCGCAGCCCAGCTTGGAGGCGACGCACGAGACACAGGAGCGCTGGCGCGTCTGTCGGGGTTCGTTGGCGGCGCGGAGGCACCGCCGGTAGTGCTTGTCGCGATATTCCTCTGCAGTGGTACAAGTATTGGATGTCAGCCTGCTGTTTGTTCGCCCCACTGCAGCACAGTACAGTATGTAATTCTGTGTCGGACTGGCTTACTGCGCTCGAAGACCTTGCCGCATTCCTCGCAGGCAAAGGGGCCTTGCGGAGTTGGGCGGCCGCGCCCTCGACCGGAGGGCGGCATGTGCGAAGGACAACTGCAGCGTTCAGGCAGCAGAGAAAAGTGGGCTGCGGAGTATGTGTGCGACAGAATGGCAGGTGCAATTTGGACCGACCAGACTGGGGCTACGGAGTTGAAAGGGTAGGGGCGGAGAAGGCAGCTGGAACTGGGGATGCTGAAAATCTCCGAGGGGCAGCAGTCTAGCCTTAACATTAACAAAGCGAGCAAAGGAGGCTACGGAGGTCGAGTCTAGGCTAGCTCTCTCTGCATGCATGACGCCATGTTGGGTTCGTATCGCTCACCACCCACTGCCCCTCGCAGGATCAGGTCCGTCCCTCACAGCGTATATGCATCGGCGTTCGGCGTTATTCAAAATGAGATCCAGGGACTGCTGATCAAGTTCACTTTACTGTGTGAGCCGCGAAAAGCGACTACTCCAATTTTCGCAAAGTACTGAGTTACTGCATAGCGCTGGAAATTACACCATGTGGTCTTCAGACGTCGCTGCAAAAGCGAGCTGCAGGTCCAGCTGTCTACCTATTCCGAACATGTGCAAACTTAACGATTCTGCAAGATTAGTCTCTGCATGGCCATCTTATCTCCGGGGCGTTTCTTGTAATCGTCGAATAGCGGCGCCTGGAAAACGAGCACGGCATATCTCCCCCACATTGTGCACAACCCCACCACGATGCATTCATAATCAGCCTCTCAGCTTGTACTGTACACGAACTGTCCTTACTAGGTAGTTGGAGTTTCAAGGCCAGGTACATCCGATCTACATCGTCAGGGTTACCGGAGATGGACAACGGCTTTGTTCAGGCCCCTCGGAACAGATTAGCACCTGCATGGAGGCATAACTATCTCGATGATGCCATCTGGATCCGTGTCACTCCCTTCTTCTACAGGGCCCAAGTATGGAGCTAGTCTAACCGATGACGTCCCTTTGAGTCCTCGGACGTGGAGGTACAATGTAACCATAATGGTATTGTGAGCAAACTGCACGAAGGATTCCGTGCTCGCGGCGGCTGGCTGGGGCTGGGGCTTGACTCGGCAGGAGCAGGATGTCGACATGAGTGCCACGCTGGGATCCGTGCAGAATCCTTTGAATAGGGTGCTAATGTTAAATAGCCCTAAGGAAGAGTGAGGATATGGTAGCGACGAAAGTGTATTCTATTACCTTAGCTTTCTCACATCACAAACGCGAACATGGGAACAGCAACGGGCACATTGAAAGTCCTCATCGTCGACCATTATGACTCGTACACAAACAATATCCTCCAACTCCTCCAGGGCACTGCCGTAGACGACGCCGGACAGGAGTACCCCGAGTGGAGTGTTGCTATCGTGCGCTTCGACCAGTTCTCGTGGTAGGTGCACGCATCCCATACCATCCCATCGTTCCTTTGCTGTGGGCATTGCAATTGACTCTTTGGTCACCAGGGAAACCTTCTCAACCGAGATCCTCCCTTCGTTAGATGCAATCATCCTCTCCCCCGGACCAGGTAGTCCCGAGCGGGAGGCCGACTTCGGCTTCAACTCCAGGCTGATCAGGGAGGCGAATATCCCCATTCTAGGCATCTGCCTTGGCCATCAAGGTATTGGAACTACCTTCGGCGCAAAGATCATCCACACTCCGAACATCAAGCATGGTCAGATATGTCAGGTCAGTCATAAGGATATCGGAGTTTTGAAGGACCTACCGCAGGGGTTTGATGCGGTCAGGTACAACAGTCTTGTTCTTGATTGCGAGGGTAGGTGCTCTACTTCTCAGTTTCTGGTTCAATCCTAATGTTACGGTCAGGATTCCCGTCAGACTTGGAAGAAACAGCATGGACGTACGATCCTGAGGATACATCCCGTAAGGTTCTGATGGGCATCCAACATCGGTATCGGCCCATATTCGGTGCACAGTGGCACCCCGAAAGTGTCTGTTCAGCCTATGGGTCGCAGATCCTGACCAATTTCCGAAATATCACGCTCGACTTCTGGGCGCAGCGATCGCCGTGGAATCGTTGGACGAGCCGTGAGATCGTGAACAACGCCGGCCTGCCTCAGGATATCCAAGATCAGAATGTTATTGTGAAACAGGCCGCTCATGTTGATTATCCAGTCGACTCCACGGCATCACAACCCCGCGAATTTCCCTATCTCGTCAAATCCGTCTCTCTAGGCAAAGGTCCTTCTGCACATCTAGTCTTCCAAAACCTAGTAAAGGAAATCTCGCCGGATGGGGAAGTATGGCTGGACAGCGCCAAAGTCCGCGACAGCCACTCGCGCAATTCATACCTCGCTCCTGCTGCGTTCGCGCTGAGCTATTCGTCTAAATCGCAGTCTCTTTCCATATACCAGAAAGGACAAGAACTCGCAACACAACGTCTGGATACAACGTACTGGACATGGCTAGACCAGTTCCACCAGGACGTCATTCAAGCCAACATTGAGACTCTGTCCCCAGAGCTTCTTGGACAGGAGACAGAGGTCGGCCAGCCACTTCTTCAGATCGGACTCCTGGGTTACTTTGGATACGAACTCAAGCGAGAGTCACTACCTGGATATGCCTATACACCACCTGATCACGGCCCCCGTGGTCATTCCGATAGCCGGCTACTCTTTTCTAATGTCGTCTTCCGCCTCGATAACTACACCGGCGAGTGGACGTTGTTCAGCCTGGTCCGTAAAGGCGATTCGGACCCAATTGGAGAGTTCGTTAGGGTGCCTGACAAAGTCGGCATCAGCGATGCTCAGTTCGACGCCCTCGTCGCTCGCGCAAAGACTGTCTTCTCGGCTTCGCAGTTACCATCCGCCAAACCCGAGCCACTACCACCGTTCGTCGCCCTGGATAATGAGGACTCATATAGTCAAACCATCCGGGAAGCCCAGGAGGCTATCAGGGAAGGAGAGACGTATGAACTGACCTTAACGACGAAATTCCGGGCGCGCAGCCCCAAGGTTGATCCGTATTCTCTCTACCTGGCTCTCAGAGCCCGAAATCCAGCTCCCTACTCTGCCTATATCAACTTCCCTTCACACGATGTATCCATCCTTTCTTCCTCACCTGAGCGGTTCATCTCCATTGATCGCAATGGCGTTGCCGAGATGAAGCCGATCAAGGGGACGCTCGCCGTCAGCCCTGATCCTGTCGAGGATGAGCGCCGCAAGAATCAGCTCGCGACAGATGTTAAGGAGCTCGCTGAGAACTTGATGGTAGGTCATTTTCCCATTGATCGTATCATCAGCTAACATTTCCACAGATTGTCGACCTTATCCGCTCTGACCTCCACAATATCTCTCCCTCCAAGTCGATCAAAGTCCCCAAGCTCCTCCATGTTGAGAGCTACGAAACCGTCCACCAAGTAAGTACCCAGAGCCAATTTCTTCCCCGATCGAGATAGTAACAATATCCAGCTCGTCACAACAATCCAATCCCAAATCGCTCCCTCCGTCGGCAGCGTCAAAGTCGTTGAGCGGTGCTTCCCCCCCGGGTCAATGACCGGCGCCCCAAAACTCCGCTCCGTCCAGATCCTCGACGGCCTTGAACAAAGCCGCGAACGCGGTATTTACTCCGGTAGCCTGGGGTACCTCTGCGCCAGCGGCAGCGTCGACCAATCTGTCGTCATCCGGACGATCGTCCGCACAGGTGACCAGCTTGAACTCGGTGCCGGTGGTGCGATTACGTGGCTTAGTGAGGCGGACAAGGAGTGGGATGAGGTTATGGTCAAGGCGAATGCTGTCGCGGAGGCGAGACCGAGGCCGGAGTTGCCGTCCTCCGTTCCTGTGGCGGCGAAGAGTTGGGGTAGTGTGGATTCATCGAAGCAGCTTTCGCTGAGCAAGAGGGGGGTTCCCGTGGGGAATCTGTGGCGGTCGCTTTATAATCTATTTTTTCATCATGTTTTGTAGGGGGGGGCATGGCGATCGACTCAGTCCGCGAGTAGTGGAACATATTATCATTATGAACAAGCAATATTCTCAATGTTTTGATGCTTTTCTGTTAATCAGCATCTCCATAGCTCAAGTGTCGGGTAACGAGCCGCACTTGGAGACGCCCATTGTTTGCCTGTACGAAAACATATATTCACCCTGGCCCGGCCATTTGACCAACAACAACACTCCCATAATCGGTGGTTCTGAGTAGTGTAGGATAAAATGAACCGAATCTAGTGTATGTTCTGAATACTTTCTTTTGATACACTCCTGCTGCAATAAATCAAATATGCGCCTGGCGGAATCCTTTTATTCGACGTACAGGTTTCCTTGAATCCGATGACCTAAATCGTAGCATAAGTGTAGCTAGGCCTCACGTCCAAGCGCCTCCTTCCACGGCGGGAGTAGCTTCCCCTTCTTGGGACATTGCCCCGTACACGCCGCGAACAACTGATGCACCTCATCGTCGTCAATCTGCTTCGCAAGATCGCACGCAGTATACCCGCGCTGGCCTATAATATGGACATCCGTCGTCCCCCGCTCGACGAGCAGCTTTATGACCGACATGAAAGGGGGATGCAGCGTGGCGAGATATAGTTCCGTGTTGTTATCCTTGTCCTTCGCATTCGGATCGGCGCCATAGTCTAGCAGGAGTCTCACAGCCTCGAGATGGCCCTCGTTAGCCGCCGAGTTCAGCGGCCACAGGTAGCCGTGGCGCGACGGGGTTCCTACTGTTGCGGGGATGCCTGCGCGTAACAGTTGCGCAACGATATCTGGGTTCCCGAGCTTCGCTGCGGAGAGCAGAAGCTGGATCCAACTCACATCGCCGGGGTTGTGCAAGAGATTATCGCGACGGCATCGGGCGAGAGCCTGGGCGACGACCTCCGGCCATGCGTTTGTAATCGCGTGGTTAAGTATATTCAGCTCGTATCTGACAGCGTATGGGTCGGGCATGGTGCCTGTGAGGTCATTGAGCAGCGCTGTGATGGCCCAGTGCCCGTTCTCCGCCGCGCAGTCAGCAGCCCACCTGACAATCCAGGGGCGCTGGCGATATATACCATCCCCAACTTCATGTTTCTCCAATTGAGCGACAACGCGCACGACGTCTTCGTAGCCCCATTCCGCGGCCAGTTCCAGGCTCGTCCTCAATCGCGGCCTTTTGGATCTGGGCTTTGCCTCTGCAGCTAACAGCATCTCCAAAATCTGCAAGTGCCGGTTCTTCGCCGCCAGGTGAACAGGCGTGTACCAACGTCCGTTTGTGATTATCACATCTAGTTTGCATCTTAGTAGGTCCTGAACCATCGAGACCCGTCCAAGCTCTGCCGCGATATGCAAGAGTCAAGATCCATCTTCGAAAGTGGTGTCCACGTCAAATGTCTCCCTCAGAAGAGATCGAAAGTGCCAATGGTCATTCTCCTCGACGGCGCAGCGCGCCCTAACTACCAAGGTCTCTCCAACATTGGCCCTGGTGTCTTTCCCATCTTCCAGGCCCGCCATTTTGGCTCCGGCTGCGGGCCCAGATGTGTGATCCGAGGGGTTGGAGCTGCAGGCACGGGCACGGGCCGTCGCATTGCTCTCGTTGAAAAGATGCCGCTGAGGCGGCCGGTGATTCCCGTCCGCGGGCGGGCAGTTGGCTCTGCAACGCGCGTCTCAACTGTTCGGTACGACGGGGTCGGCGAGGGAGGTCGGTATGCGGGAGGGGGCTCATCCGAGTCACCGGGATCATTTTCGACAGCTGTTTTCTTTGAGGTCATGGTGTCGATGCAGATGTCCAACATATGGCGGCACGGTGAAGATGCTAGTAGAAATGGGAATATATTCAATATAGATCGTGGGCGTGAATAGCACCGGGCGCGCGTTTTTTAGGCCCCCGCTGTATGTATGTGCCCCATGGTCGCGCCTGCACAGCCTCGCGGGAGCGCTACGAGGATCCATGGTCACACGAATAGTGATGATGCCAATGGGCCGTTGTGGGATGAGCGAGGAGGGTGGGAGCTCTCGTTTTCAGTGGGGCGCAGCCCTTACATACAGTAACACTCAAGGCCACCGTTTTTGCTACACCCAGTAGAGTATGTACATATGCAGCCGAAGCAGGCGCGGAGAATACGAGGCTGACTCTAAAAAACTGCCCATACATATGTATTTATGCTCCCCTCCATCGCCTTCCATTCGAATCTACTTTCACATACCCCTAGAGCATTTGACACCCATACGAAGGAACATGTCGTGCATAATATCTAGCCGAAACTTCCTATGAACATGCAGACTCGACATCATACTGAACCTCGCATAAGGTCGGTAGAGAAAAAGATCGGATCCATCGAGAATGGGGCGTCCTCGTGCAGGTTCTCCTCGGTCCTCCCTTCGGAAATAGTACTATCTGGCCCCCAGTTAATCCCGTCATCCTCCTTCTGAACCTTCGGCCTCCACTGATCCACTTCAGACGACCCCCGACCAGAATCCAGTTTCCCGTCAACGTCGGCGCGCGGAACACCCTCCAAATCCAGTCCCTTGGCAACTGCAATCCGGCGCAGAAACCGCTCGGTGATGCGGAACGCACGCTCGGAGCTCGCATCCCGCTCGGCCATCTCATGCAGCCAGCGCACCCCCTTCTTCGCTCCATCGAGCACGATCTCCGGTGCAGCGTCGTTCTTCACGTCCCCACTATTGCCGCGCTTCTTCTCGTTGCCGTCCTCGACGGGCACCTGGCCGACAGCGAGCTGGATGAGCAGGATCGTGATCGCCTGCATGATGAAATGCAGCACGCACCACCAGGGCGTCTTGCCCAGGAGCCAGTCGATATCCGGCTCATCGGGCAGGATGGAGAGAAGGGCGACGGCGGAATGGATGCAGGTTTTGGCCGTGTCGTTGCCGAACCGCGAGCGCGGGAACCGGATGTTCGTCCCCTCTTTCAGGTCCGGGCGTGTCAGGCACGGGCGGCTGAGTATGATCTGCGCACTGTAGTAGGCCATTGCGAGAGAGACTTGGAAGCGTGAGTCTAGGCAGACCGCCGGCTCGTTGTCGGCGTCGGTGAATGCGAACGGGGGCGGCAGGTAAAAGAGCCAGGTCTGCAGCTTCTTCTGGTAGAGAGGGATCTCGCTCTGGCCCGTGTCATGGCTCGTGGAGAGATTATAGATCGCCTTGACGGCGGCGTGGATGATGACGAATAGGTCCATTAGGTAGAAGAAGAACAGTGAGGGCGTTGGCTCGACGGTCCGCATCCACTTCGTGCGCGACTCGAGCTCCGGATCGCTGGCGTAGATTGTCCACCGCAGCTTGTCTTCGCGCACGGCCCAGTCGCTGAGGAGCGTTTCAGCTTCCGCGTGCTGGTACTGCGCTTCGCAGTAAGGAATAGGTGGGTACGTGGATGTGGAGTGGTGGTCGACGCAGGGCGAGCGACCCGTCATGCTGGAGAGGATGTGCTCAAGCGAGAAGATGGACCACCAAAGCCTCGTGCGGGTCTCCCTCGAGACCGGGTCGATCTGGTCGCTGATTGTGCGCAGGTTGAGCCCGAGCGAGATGGCCGAGCGCGACGCACGCCCAGTGACCTGCCATGATCTGTTCTCGTCAGATGCGTCTCAATTTCGTTTCTGTAAAGTAGAGAGTCGTACCGATTCACCTGTCCAGACACCAGGTAGTAGATCGCTAGCAGCATATCAATCTGCACTTGGTGCAAGTCCGCATGCTCGATCCCGACGGCGTGACTTGGGTTGAGAGAGATCGCCCGCGAGAGGAACAGCCGGTCATCGACGTCCTGGCCTGCCTCGGGCTCTGCCAGTTGGTAGTATTTCGCGCCGATAGCCAGCGCCAGGTTGAACACTGCCAGCCACTTGCGCGTTGGATTGGGGTTGGATCGTGAATACGCGTGCTCGAATTGCGAGATGAACAGTGCCTTGTTGATCAGCGGGAAGAAGTGGTCGGCCGAGTCGAAAAACACGTTTAACAGACGCGCTGCCCAAGGTTTAGGCGGTAATAATCTCGGTTCCACGGGCAAGGAGTCGACGATCTGCAGATTGTCCAGGTGGTAGCTCATGGACGCGATCGGCTCGTCAGCTGGCGGCGGGCTTTCCTCCTCTCCGTGACTCCCTCTGTCGAGTTTGTTGGCTTCAAACTCCAGTTTTTGCATCCATGCGATCTCTGATTCCTTGCCTATATATCCCGTCGCGCGGCTCTCTTCGTTTCGATTGGGATCTTCGGTGAGTGTGTTAACCTCGTCCAAGGAGCCGACCGACGCAGAGGAAGAAGACGATGTCGAGGACTTGGGTCTTTTCTTTGTAAAGTTAGCTTCGAGCAGGATACATGATAGGGGTTCTACGAGGGTCGCGCACGATAGGATCCTCATCGTCACTTTTCAAGATATCATCCCCAGGGACAGAGCTGCTTTTTGAACCTTGGCTTTGGCTCTGGCTGCGAGTCTCGAGCACATTGGCGATCTGACCCTCGAAGAGAGCCAGCTCGTGGGCGCGATTATCCTTCGCGGATGATATCAAAGTTCTTAACTGGTCCATATCACCCGCGTCGAAAACCGCGATAATGATATCGAGCAGCTGGTGCAGACTTTCGACCTCCAGCTCAGCTCGTCGCTGGGCATATTTCCGGCGCCGGTCGAGCCCCATGGGGAAGATACATTCACGCCCCGCCTGGACGCATTTCTCGCAGGGCTGGTGGCCGCTACACTATACAGAGAGAAAAGAGTACCTATCAGAGACCAAATTTGTAAGTAGAAGAAGATTTAACTCAATACTTTGGTTTTCCGCGCCTTACACCCGGTGCAAGCGGAGGTTTGTTTCGTGCGCCGCGGGACTATGAGCGGTTTGCTGGGCGTCTGTGATGGATGTGGCGCGATCGGATGGAAGGGCCTCGCGTACGGCGATGCCATCGTTGCGAAACCATGTATAAAACCACTCGATGGCGAGGGTGGATACAAAATCAAGGGGAAATCAAGGGGAAATCGAGGTTGAAGCTCGCCACGGGGCGAGGGGCGAAGAGGGGGTTCTTTAATAGTCAGATCAGATCTGCCCCTCGCCATCAAACCGGTGGTCGATACGGATTATGATATTAGCTGGAATCCAGATCCAGCGCATCGTCATCCCCGACCAAGAAGTAATGATGTCAATGGCGGAGGAAGATATTTCAACTGACCAATCACCTCCAAGGATCCTACATGGTGTAACAGCAATCCCAGACCGACCGCAGCGCCCTATCAGGAATGCTGTTTCCCTCACCTACCCCGGAAAACTCCTCCAGGATAATTCGCAGCTGATGGCTGGCGTTCGCGCCGCATGGTTGGCCTTGCCGGATTCCGACAGCTTGTCCAGTGCAATTCGCCACCCCCTACTCCCGTCCTTGGGATCCCCCAATAAGCTTTCCCGCATTTGGTCGTGCCAGATCTGCGAGGTACTTAATGAGTCGTAACATCTCCTCCGGGTTTGACCGGAGCCGAGCGTGATTGGGATTGTTTCGCATCATTGAACGTCGATTGTCCCGGGTGCATGCACGAGATATCTCGAGATCTTATTAAGGATGCACCATATATTTAATTCACCTACTATGTTTTCTCTTTCTGCCTTCAGCGCTTGAGCCTGCTTGATTTATCTGCCGAGGGGGAGGAGGAGGATTCATACTCTGACTTAGAACCGCCTCTTGAATTTCTGTTGGTTCAGATGTCCTATTCTTTTCTTCTGGCGCCCTTCAATCGATGCGTACTCTTTTTAGGGCATGCAAGGGTACCTGGACCAAGTGGCCCGCACTGACGACGAAGCCACTCATCCAGACACCTCGCTTCGTATGCTTATGACGTCAGCTGGGTGCAGTACAAAAGCTTTACTTATACATCGACATCGTCCTTCTAGCAACCAGATAGATGAATGAACAAGAAATTCCGAGTTTGTATTTAACGTGGTCAAGGTCTCTTAACGTTAATTCCACCCCAGTGAGCTTGGCTAATCGTACCACTGTTGTTGGCCCTGTTCCTGAACACCTCCGCTGGTACCCCACGCACTAAGACAAAATACAATCAGCAACCACTTATGTTGCGAGCCAACTTCAGCAAGCTCGTTCAAGCATTATCGCCAAGCTAGCTACGACTGTCTATCCCTGTTTGAAGAACGGCCACGAGCACACCACGCTCCGGCCCCGGTCTTGCAATCGACAGATAGTGGAGCGGGATGAGTCTGAATCAGATGGCCTGCTTGCTAGCTACAGGCTCTCTTCTCTATGTTATCAGTGGACACCGAAACTGCGTGGGTGGTCGCCTGCTCTCCGGCAAACTTGCGAAGCATCCGATTTCCGCGTGTGGCTTTTTGAATCGGCTAGACATAGGGGCCTCTTCTGGTCAGCAGCATTTGGCTGTAGATGTTGATCCTGTTCGGGTAGTTAATTCCGCGCGGGTGATGGTAGATTAGCCTTTGAGATCAGCGTGTTACATCACACGGGCATGCGGTTTGGTAGGGGGGAGAGTGTAAATGAGAGCTCGGCTATTTTTTCTGCCGTTATTAAATGCAATTTACATACTAGTATATCAGTCCCGAGTATCTTTATCTCTGATCAACATGAACCTCGTTAGATCTTGGCTTAGTATCTTAACAAAATTGTAGACACAATGAATTAGGCCGGGGATCCCCAGCGCTTCACGGCAGCGAGTGCTCTGTACGGCAGACGTACCAAATGATTGGCGCATACATTACTTTTGTACTTTCTCTCAGCCGGGTCGACGATCCTTCTCCAGCCGGCAATGCCAAAATGCCCGCATTTGGCCCCATTGGCGACAAACAGGAACCTCTGGGCAAGAAACACACCCCTCTCCGGGAATAGGCCTGTCCTGAGCTGCTGTTCTCACCTGGGCCTTGTTGAAGGATGAAGTGATAAGTCTCTCGGCGAACATTGCCTGTACTGGCTGGAAGGCTACTCGGCTACCACGCTTCTCTGAGTTAGGAGTCCCCAAAACCTAGCTAACAATGGCCAGGCCGCTACAACACCCCTGCTAGGGCGTATTTCCCGTCCACCAACGCGAGCGGAGTAGGGTACCAAAAGGGACAAGTCACCCCTCGTCAAAATTTGTCATCCAACTTCCCCCCTTCTTTTCCTTGTTTGGTGCAGTCTCTCACCACGACACACAGGCGCCCCTCTTCTGGAGGCTGACTACGCGGCAAATTGGTCATCAAGGACGCCCTCCCCTGATGCTGGTCCAACAAAGCTTTCCTATTTAACTAGGTGCCCTATTCCAACTATTTTCCTGCAACACTCGCATCTTCGAAATTGTTGTGCCCAAATCCTATTACCTAACTAGAGCGATGTCTTCTCCAAGAACAGCATTCTCCTCATCGACCCCTACAATGACTTCCTGCACCCAGATGGCAAGCTCACTGCCTTACTTAAAGATCTGGAAGAGCGCAACACAGTCCAGCACCTGAAGGAGCCGGTCAAAGCAGCTCGTTCTTGGAACCTGCCCGTGTACTATGGCCTGCACCAGCAATGGTCGGCTGACAAATTCAATGGCTGGAGACATATGACGCCCGGCAATGTCTGGCAGCAGAACATCCACGTTTTCGAGGAACGAAGCTTTGGCGCTCGGATCTACAAGGGGCTCGAACCGGATTTCAGCAATGGTGATGTTGTTGTTAGCAAGCACTGGAATAGCGAGTAAGACCTCCCCCAGCTTGGGTCTAGTTGTTCTGTTAATAGCACCTGGTTGATTGGGCCCAGTTTCTTCGCAAACACCGATCTCGATTACCAGCTATGTCAACGGGAAATCACAAATCTTGTCCTCGCAGGGCTAACTGCTAATACCTGCCTCGAGGCCAGTGCGGGACACGCGTTTGAACTGTGAGCACAATCTGAGACAGATGTTCGTTCGCACAGCTAATGTGTCGCATCCAGTGGATACGTCGTCACCATATTGTAAGTTTTCAACCTCTTGACTGAATTGACTAGGGAGGCGTAGGATTAATCCTCGTGCAGGAAAGATGCCACCGCCGGCTGGTCAGCTGAGCTTACCAAAGCTGGCGAGCTGGTCCGGCCGCTGTTCGCAAAAGTTCTCACTGTGAAGGAGTGAGAGGATACCCTTGATGCAGCTAGTCCTTGGAATGTCGATGAGGTCTGCCTTTTCAAGGTTGTGTGTTGTCCGTAGCAAAATTGAGAAATTTCGGGGAAATGACAAGGGATTAGATTTGTCATCAGGTGCTAGTGGCTTGGCACTGCCGATGCTGACTCCACCAATCTGTTGGCGTGACAAACCGCCGCCGCGCAGTTTCTCCCCCTTCCGCCAAACGTTTCTGGCGTTCGCGACTTTCCCCACAGAGACACTGCCGGCACCATCCGACGCCTGCAAAATATAATGCGGGCTCGAAAAGGACGCGCTAAGAACGCACCGACGGCCTCAAAGGGCGGGTATGCGAATGCTAAGCGCGCGCGTCGCGAGTCCGGCGATGGCTCAGAGGAGTCCTCCGGGCAACTGCAACCGCAAGGCCTAACAGCCCCCGAGCGACACCCACTACCGATGATGCCCTGGGACGAGACCCTGGCGAAAATCAAGGCCGCGCCGATGGGCGTCCATGTGGAGCGCTACAAGGACTGGATACGTCCGTTGAACCTTGCTTGCCTACTCCCCTCGTAACACACCCGGCTAATTCGTTCGCTACAGGCAATGGATCAATACATGAATCAGTGTGCCGTGCATGTTTCAAGGGCCCGACTCCTGACTTGAAGCGATGCGTAACCTGCAGGCTGGTCTTCCATGCGGAATGTGTCTTCGATTACACGGAGCACGACGGAAGGGTTTACTGCTCGCTCTGCGTCGACCGGGGTTGGGACCACGAACCACCGGCGTTGACGCCGCCAGCATCTCCTAATCTACGGCCCTCTGCGCCACCCGATTTTGTCACGGAACCAGCGCCTCCAACCGCGAGACCAATGTCGATCCCGAATCTCGTAAGCCGGACTAGCAACACAGAAGCGTCGCAACCATCGCTGCAGCAGGATACACGGCGGAGGGTGGTAGAGCATGATTGGATTCTCTGGGAGCACACGCAGAAGGTCACCAGCCGCTTTCCAGCCTCTGCACCTGCGCCTGCACCCGTCTATACGACACCTCCAGCGCCACAAGTCGGCGACATTAGCAACGCAGAGGACGATCGTGGATCGATGCACACGCCCGTCGCACATTCTAACCCCGCGTATAATGCATCTCCCGCGCCGCCACAGCATAGCCATGCTCCTCGCGAGGCAGACCAAGAACTTACCTTCATAGAAGCGCCCGCACCAAAACGGCAACGCAAATCCCGGTTCGCGACGCTCTCCAACGAGGTCGAAGCATCTCTATCTGTGCTCTACCGGGAGTTAGAATCCGTGACGTCGCTGAAGCTTCAAATAGAAGAACTACAGAAACAACGAACACAGGATGCCCAGCAGCTGAAACTGCGCGATAATGAGCTCGCTCTACTCCGCCGCGATCTCGCGCAGCGCAAGGTCGCCGAGGGCGAATTAAACCAGCTACGAACAATCCTATCACAGCGGATATCAGCACAGGGTGAGGTGGAAGAGCTGCGAGCGAGGAATGAAGCGCTGGGGCGGCAACTGGCCGAATCGAGAGCGGAGACGGCTGCGGCGCAGGAAATGGTCAAGACGTGGAAGGGGAAGCTTGCGCAGCTGCTTGATACTTAGCATCAGATGACATGATATCCCGGCTTTTGTACTACTGATCTTTCTGGCTTTTTTTTTGTGCGTAGCTGTTAGCGTCTTCTGTTCTGAATTTGGGTCTTACTATACAATTTCCTTTCGTTTCACTAGGATGCCACTTTTATTTCAGTCAGATCTAATGTGAGAAGGTTGCCCCGACAGCATGTGATTTATAGAATGCGCAGACATACACAGCATTGATCTTCTTTCCACTTTGAACCTTACAACCAACACAAAATACATTTCCATGGGACAGCATACTATCGACTTTCCACCAGATCACTAAATACGACGTCATTTAATGATACAAACCTAAACACGGATGCCATTTAGAACCTGCAGCATAAATATGCAGTGCGATGAATGTAACCTGGCGGCCGGGATGAAATTGGTAACCATGCCGGATTTTCGGTCACGCAAACTTGGACTGGGACCAGTTTAGTACAATACTGTAGGTATGTACCTGTTCAACGTATTCGTCCCTGGGGCCGAATGCCGAAATTTGTCATCACCCAGCGTTGATCACTGACTATCGACATGGCCGATCCCTTCTTTTCTCGACCACGCCGGGCATCAACGAATACATAATGCGAGTCCAGTACAAAGCGAGGGGGTGTGAGATCCTCTTCGGGTCAATCCCAACTGGCCAGCGACATGCTCATCCGCATGCGGGTGTCTTGGGTTGTTTAGATCCAGTGGGGGCAACCATGGTGGATTCCAAACACATCTGGGCAAGTCGGGCGTCAAGATGCCAATGCCTCATTATTACTCCGCAGGGCTTGCAGGGCATGACGTTAGGGGAAGACAAATGCGGGGAATATCCCGTATCTTGGTACGTCGCACATCGCGCCGATCCAGAATTAGTGATTAGTGATCGATCTACATACCCGAGGCAAACTACTTTGTACATACCAGATCCGCTATCCGGGTCCGATGCGCAGTCAACGGGCATTGATTACCAACGAGCCCGCTCGTCTACCGAATCCAGAGGCAGTTCGCTGTCTTCGTGTTTATGGTTTGCAAGAGGCTGCTTCCTATCTCCTGCGAGTTTGAAATCTTACATCATGCATATGTCCAAGGAGGAAGAGAACCAGTCTGACAGTGACCAGCTCCACAATTCACATTCTGGTTCTCCGCAAACACTACCATCATCCCCTCCACCACCCCCAGATGGCGGCCTCACAGCCTGGCTCCAAGTGCTCTGCATGCACTTCGTCTTCTTCAACACCTGGGGCGTAAGCAACGGCTTCGCAGTCTTCCAACAGCTGTACACGGAGACGCTCCCGCAAACATCCTCCGAAATCTCCTGGATCGGCAGCGTGCAAATCTCCCTTCTCTTCTTCCTCGGCGTCTTCGCCGGACGCGCCACAGACGCAGGCTACTTCCGTCTGGTCTACACGACAGGCACATTCCTACAAATCCTGGGCTTCGCTTTGCTCTCGCTCTGTAAGACATACTGGCAGATCTTCCTCGCGCAAGCCGTTTGCATGGGCCTGGGAAATGGCCTCACCTTCGGTCCCGGGCTCGCCGTCATGTCCTCGTACTTTTCGCGCCACCGCGCCGTCGCCGTCGGCATCGCGGCCGCAGGCGCCGCAACGGGCGGGATGGTCTATCCGATCCTGATCAACCAGCTGCTGAACACGCACGGGCTCAGTTTCGGCTGGACAGTGCGCGCCGCAGCCCTTGTCATGCTCATAACCCAGATCCCGGGGCTGCTCCTCTTCAAAACCCGCCTCCCACCACGGTCCTCCGGCCCACTCATCGACCCCAGCGCACTGCGCGAACCCCCCTTCCTCTTCTTCACACTAAGCATGTTCCTGAACTTCTGGGGTCTATACTTCGCTTTCTTCTACATGGGCACATTCGCGCGCGACCGCATCGGCGTCCACGATACGCAGCCCTTCATCCTCACGCTCAACGCCGTCGGCGTCGTCGGCCGCATCGTGCCCGGTCTCATCGGCGATAGACTCACGGGGAAGCTGAACATCCTCATCCCGCTCTCCTTCGCGGCCGCCATCATCGTGTACACCTGGATGGCCGTTTCGACCGTGAGCGGGTTGTACGTCTTCACGGTAGTCTACGGGCTCGTGGGCGGGGCTGCGCAGGCGCTTTTCCCGGCGACGGCGACGACGATGGCTCCCGATATGTCGAGGGCGGGGACGCGGATTGGGATGGTGCTGAGTGTGGTCGGGTTTGCAACGCTGACGGGGCCGGCGATTGATGGGGCGCTGATTCAGGGGATGGACGGGAGGTATACGGTGGCGCAGGCTTTTGCGGGGAGTGTGATTTTCCTGGGGGCTTGTGCGGCGCTGGCGGCGAGGGTTGCGAAGGTGGGTTGGGAATTGAAAGTTAAAGTCTAGAATATCATAGAAGAACCTCGTGAATGCCATAATGTCATTTGCGCGAGCAGTTTGGTCTGGCTTTCCTAGTAATTCTTCAGTTTTGTGGTCGTGGGATCATGATGAATAGACCAAGTATATATATTTTCAATTATGGAAGAAGGAACGCCCCAGTCGCTTGTTCCCGAGACGACATAGATTTCAAAGAGCAGTAAATAGAGACAAGTAGGATTGAGCTTTTCCTCGTAGCCGCATTAGGCAAACCCGGGTCTACAGGTGCTATTCCCAGGTGGTAGAATGATCTGATGCAGGTGCAGGTCCAACTGCTTTTGTTGCGCACGAATGTGAAATTTGTCAGCAGTACTTCAACTTATCAACAATAACGGGATATGCCGCCGTCTGATTGGCTGTCACCAACAAACCTCGGCTCCCCTTCCGCCAACATCCGAGGTCGGCTCTCTGTGCGTGGCTGGCTGGAACCTTCCCTGCCAGCAAAAAGACCCCAGGCACAGAACTTAGCCAACGTATATCCCAACTTCCCCTTGACCCAAACCCAGTCCCTGTACTATACATCGCCGCATAAGACCTTCTCGCCTAGGATACTTATAATTCCTTTGCGTGCCGAGAATGCCGCCAAACCCTTCCCGCCCGGTCGCGCAGACCCTCGCGGCACAAATCTCTGTCACCCAGATAAGTCCAGATCCAGCTACAGTTACAGATACAGAGAATGGTACAGGAATGGAAACATTCGAAACAATCTCCTTCCCAGAGCGGATGGGCAACGCCGCAAACTACGCCTACGGCGGCTGCGCCCTGGGCGCGGGCGTGCAAGCCGCATACCAGACTGTGCCCAAGGGGTACAAGCCGTATTCAATCAGCGGGAGTTTTCTCGCGCCCGTGTCCACGGAGGCGAAATTACATTGCGCTGTGCGGCGGCTGCGTGATACGAAGACGTTTGCGACGAGGCTTGTTGAGATTTCGCAGGTGCAACCGCAGCCGCAAGCGCAGAAGCAGAAAAAGGGGAATGGTGGTGAAAGCAAACGATTGTGCATGATCATGCTGGTGGATTTCCAGCGCGAGGGCGAGGACGCGCTTTTAACGTACTCTGCCTGTCCAGACCGGACGTATTCGCCGCCGGAGGCATGTCTAACACCACAAGAGCTCGTGACGAAGACGGTCGCGGCGGGGATGATCCCGCCGGAGAGCCAAGCGAAGTACAACACGCTCTTCGGTCTGCTGGCGCGGCTGTTCGAGACGCGGCTGGCGGGCGAGGGGATCGGGGCGCAGAACCTAACAGGGATGGCGAAGGACACCGTCACGGACCAAGACCATCTCGCGCTCCCCTCGAAGACGACGGCGGACTGGATCCGGTGTCGCACGCCGCTATTGCGCGAGTCGGACCAGTATGCGGGGTTGGTCTTCCTTCTCGACTCGTATCTGAGTTTCCTGCCGCTGGTGCATAGTAGGAGGTTCATTGACGATGCGAGCGCGTGCGCGAGCTTGGATTTTTCGGTGAGGGTGTTTTCAAGCGAGTGGGATTTGACGGGGTGGAATATCCGCGAGTTGAAGACTGTGACTGGTGGGGAGGGGCGCACGTATAGTGAGAGTAGGCTGTGGAATCGGGAGGGCAAGCTCGTTGCGAATATGACGCAGCAGTCGATCTTGAGGCCGCTAAAGGGGCCTAAGCCGGTGCTGTAGAGGACAACATTTTCGAGAAGTGTGCTAGACCAAGTTCATGTCCATTATAATCTCCGGTATGATTGCGATCACAATGACTGTCATTATTGCGGCGAGGTAGAGAAGGATGACCACTATGCCAATAGTTAGAATATAATATTATATTAACCATACATTGTAATTCTCTAAGTGCTGCTCGCCCTAGTTTAATGCCTCCTTTAGACAACTTCGATTGGGCTGGTCCTGGCACAGGTGAACCATGCTTGCATAGATACCCTCCATATCCCATTCACAGCATCACAGGACATCCTTTCTGGCTACCAGGCGGATGCAGGCATAGGCGTCAATGTCAAAGAGGGTGCTACCGCCGTCTGTCTCAAAGCTCACCCTTCCATCAGAGGTCCATCTGCCGTCCCTATACGAGCCCGCCTGGAGCGAGCGGACTCCATACGCATCCAGCCCTGTCAGATTAAATCTCGCGGTCACGGTGCTCAACACAACTAGCTCGCGCGGACCACGCGTGATGACGAGACCGACACCAGCACTGTTATTAGAGGGAGCGTAGTCGAGCGCCACGTCTCCAAAGGAGGCGGTAGTATTTCTACCGTCCAGATACACATTCAGGTACGCGAGCGTCTCTCCGCCGGCACTGGTGGGCTTCTTCGTGGCGATATCCGCCGCAACCTTGTTCAGCATGGCATTCGTCTTTCGGACCGTCTCCACGTAGTCGCCTCGGGCGACGGGGTCTGTATAGCTCTCGCCCGGCACATACAGGCCGAAGTCATCGGAGCTGTAGAGGTCGTAGGTATTGTACAGCCCGCCCCCGGCGAGCGTGGCGAGCGCTAGGGACGCGGCGTTATCGGCCGCGCCGGAGTTCTCCATGATCATGGGCAGGTTCTGCCCCGTGGCGTAGGTGATGGCGTAGGGGCCGGCGGGGGCGTGGCCGACGGCAAATACGGACGAGAGGGAACGCGTGTAGAGGTCGATGCCGATGAAATCCAAGCTCGTTCCTTCGTCCTGGCGTCGGGCCTCGTTGTACGCGACCGAGTATCGACTGGAGGCGCGATTGACGTCGTTCTGTCTTGTCCAGACCGGGTAGCGGGACTCCTTGACGCCGTTGGCCAGGTTCACGGCCCACTCCCACATGGTCCGTGAGACAAATTCCTGCTCGGAGTCGAAGTCGTCGAAGGTGCCGAAGGTGGCGGGGTTGTGCCAGGGTTCGAAGCTGGAGCCGTGCATGGCGAACACCTCGTTCTCATTGGCGACGTCTACCCCGATGAGGGTTCTTGGGTGTCTGTTTGCTCCCTCCCAGTCCGCGACGTGGTTCAGCATTGCCTTGATCGCGTTCTTCTCGAGCTCGCGGAGCGTCAGGTCGTTCTTATCGAGGATAAACCAGTATGTGCCGTATGCTGGGTCTGTGTTCTTGCTGAACACGACCACATGACCCTCGCCGTCCTCGTCGTTGTCGGTGAGTTTCTCCAACTTGGTCCGGTTGAGAGCAAAGTAGGGGACGCGGTTGTCCATGGAGACGTCGGTCGAGTCGGACCCGAACCAGACGATCTCGAATTTCAAGCCCAGGTCCGTGCACCACTGCAGCATTTTATCCAGGTATCGCCAGTCGAATCTATTCTTGTTGGAGAGCACCAGCTGCGGCGGCTTGCCTTCACCTGCCCCATCGATTGTGGCCCCGACAGTGACGTCCATATCCCCTGTGGCCTGCAGGATGAAGCTGGCAACACCGCCTTTGACATCGTTGATTATGAAGTCGGAACAGTCAAAATCATAGTAGAACGCGGCTTTGATGCGATCCCACGACGGGCTGGACGAGGCAATGAAGTAGTCCTGGCCTTCCTCGCCGGAGATATCGACCCCATCATGGTTCGGCGCGTTGGCCCAGGTGATTGTCGCAGGATCCCAGGTATTGTTGGTGATCCCGTACAGGTTCCCGACGAAGGACCGCGTGTCGATTGAATTCGCGTTGACGTAGATGCGCAATTTGGCGGCAGTGATCCCGTCGTGGGGATGCTGATAGTCGGACAAATCAAACTGGAAGTATGAAAGCTTAAGGTCATCCTCCGACTCGCTGCTGTATCCCACGCGGACGGACGGCTCATCGGCAAAATTGGTTTCATTTTTGCTGCCGCCTTGGATGTATGCGGTCTGCGTCGCATTGAACGAGATGTCAGGTTGAATGTCCATCCAGCGGACCTGGCTGTTGACGACGGTGAAGCCGTCTTCTGCCGCGAGCGCGAATAGCTTTTTGTTGTCCGTGTCATCCAGGCCCCAGACGTCCTCGGTCTTGTCAACACGGATCTGCAGGCCGTTATAGAAGAAGGGCGCGCCATCCACTATGGGCACAAAGCGGTCGTAACTCTCTAGGCTGGTGTCAACATAGGCAATCTGTGCCTTGGAGGGGTTGGAAGGTTTGAGGTTGGGGTCAATGGCTGGCACGGCGTTAACAAACTGGGAGCCGATCAAAAGCACGGCGACAGTAGCCGCACGGGTAGGCATGCTCATGATGAGGAAGGCTTTAGCAGGAGTACGAGACACTCAGGCTATGGACTACCTGTGCTTCTTTCCCTGGCTCCCTTGACCTCGATGAGGACTTGGGGTTTTATAGACTGGCACGTTTGATAAAGCCTGCTGTCAAACACACGCTGCAGCGATCTGCGACCACGCAGTGTGAGGGAATTGGGCCCCGTGGGGAGAGATCACCCCTCCTTTGACATGGTACCTATGATTGGAGAACTTGGAGATCTAACTCAATACAGACGGAACCTGTTCTCTTTGATTGTTGCCTCTGATTCGTTATGCCATTTCCATTTTCCGCCAGGAAGCAACAGTCTCTTTATCCGTTTTCCGATAGCCAAGCCAATCATGTTTTGCAATTCGGTGGGCCTTCGGAGGAATTCCTTCAGGAAGTCTGTGGGGAAATGGCCCGGTCTGCGGAGATGCGGGCAGTTACCACATCCCACGCAATCTGAACCCGGCTTCCCCGAGTATTATTCCAGGTCGAGAGTCTCTTGCCACTTAGTGCTATCAACCTCCTTTTCCGTCATCCGAATCCCCGGAATCGCGAAATGAGTGCCGCTTCCCCAGAATCCCCCATGGATACCTCGCACGACCCCGAACCTGGAGGCTGGGGACCCCAGCGGGTGCGGGTCACACGTGCCTGCGACCGCTGCAAAAAGTGAGGGTCACAACCAGTTTCTCTTTTGCCGCTCACATGGAGCATGCTGAATAAGTATGGCGACAGGAGAAAGATTCGCTGCACGGGGGGCCAGCCGTGCGACACCTGCACTCGCGCGGTAGCTCCATGCGCCTATGCTGCCCCCTACTTACGGGGTAAAAGACCGCCTCAGCCGGATGCAATACAGAAACAGCAGGCAGCGGTAGCGGTGACTTTGGGTACTCCAATGCAGGACGATACCATGCCGGACAGTGATGGACAGCCGGGCGACGTCCTGGCAGCTGGAGGAGAATCGCCAGAGCCCGTTACGGATTCACAGGGCCATTACATTGGGCCGGCTTCGGGGTTGTCGTTCCTGGTCCGTGTGCAGAACCGATTACACCAGCATCATCGCCACTCGTCCACTTTTACGTTTGGGGATGTGCCGCTCCCCGATTATGACCCTGTTCCTTCCATTATGCTTTGCCCCGAGGAAACTGCACGGCTTGTACAGCGATTCTTCGACTTTACCATGCCGATTGACCGCTTCTTCCACCAGCCGACTATCGCGGAATGGCGGGCTGAATTCTGTGAAACGATGGGCGCCATGAGAGATACACCTGATGCACCGGCCAAACGCGCTGCCCTGTGGATGATATTCGCCATGTCGCAAGAGCATATGGAATCCGAGAGCGTCAGCCGTGGCAATGACAAGAGGTAGATCCCAGCCTCCCCGCACATTTGTACTATTGCAGTTGTGCTTGGTACTGACATGTGCGGAATAAAAGCATTCGCTATTTTCTAGCAGCCGACTACCACCTATCCAAAACGAGAGGAACTATCAGCCTCACCACCGTCCAGGCCCGGCTATGCCAGTGCTTCTGGCTCCTGTCGCGCTCGCGGGTGAACCACTGCTGGGAGCTATTCGGTTCCACGGCGCGTCTGGCCCTCGTCCTGGGCCTGCATCGCAAACACTCTGCACCTCCTGTGATCGGCCAGAGGGCAATTGACCTGGATTGTTGTCGAAGGACGTTCTGGAGCGCGTACTGCCTCGACAACCATCTGAGTATCACGCTCGGCCGGCCGAAGATTTTTCACGACCGCGACATCGACCAACAACTGCCGTCCGGCGCCAATGACCAGGATCTTCTGGTTGGACCCAGCCTGGCAGGCCCAACGGCGCAGCGCTATTCGGTTATGCTGGCTGCAGTCGCTTATTTCAAGTGAGGCCTCTTATTCTTCGTTTCTTTTTTTTGGGAGGAGGGATGTATTTGCAGCCGCTGTCTGCACACCGATATTGACTGCTGAGTACCAGGCTACACCTCATCCTTAGCGAAGTCTTGCGAGACCTATACGGAATTGACCGGCGAGCCATCGGGGAACAGTGTACCTTCGCTGTAAAATATGCACATATGATCCGCGGCTGGTATAGTACGGTCCCCCGGTTTCTTGCGACAGACAGCCAAGACTCAGTACCGTTGATCCCCATCTTCCAGCGACAGCGCGATGTCCTGAGCGTCTCCTACTGGCACGCACTCGTTATCCTGTATCGCCCATTACTCCTCCAGCAGTTTATGGCAAGGCCAAGTCATTCCGAGGCAGCAGCACCGCTTGACCAGCGCATTATAAGTATGGTGAACGACTGCCTTGACGCGGCGCTACATATCGTGAACAAGGTCGATGACATGGTAGATTCGGGGGTGATCTTCCGCTCGTTCTGGGTACCGGCCACATACCACCTGTTTGCACCCCTTAGCTAACGTCTACAAGGGAACATACTACTATGGCTTCTCCGCCGCCGTTGTTCTCTACGTGTACACCATCCTCGTTGCCCTCACGACGGTGCCCGGATATCAGCCGTATCTTGACGCTGCGATGCGGTACCACGGCCATCTCGCCGCGGAAGTTAACCAGGGCGACTCCCTCCTCACGCGCTACTGTCTCGTGCTCGAAGAACTCCGGACCGAGGCCACGGACCGCATCAACAGCAACAATAATTATAGAACGCCCGGCAGCGGCAGCAGCAGCACTACGGCGGCAGGTGCAGGGGAAGAAACCGGCCAGACTATCAATATCCCGAATATTTTGTTTGCGCCCGCTGTGCCGCATGATTTCTATATGGGAATGCTGGGTTTTCAGGCGGGGGGTACTGCCAGCTCAGCGAATAACCAGCCGTGGGCACCACCAACCTCGTACCAGGATGAGACTGATATTGTTGGGTTTTATCCGTATGAGGGCTGATTTCTATGTCTCATTGTATTTTTTTTGCTTACTTTATATTCATTCCCCTTCTTTTTCTTTTGTACGTACCTGATCCACACCTAGTAAAGGGACCGCATCCATTTACCCATGAAAGGTCAGTTTTCAGTAACAGATTCATTGATTAGCAGTTAGTTCCCACGCTTGACAGTGGCCCTACGGTGCACAGACTATTCAAAAGGTTATTAAACAGACCCAGAATATATTTCCTCGGAGGGGGGCGATAGAAAACGAACTTATTTTAAAGCCGCGACAGGAACCCATCCATATCGAGACCCGGCTCATCTTCCCAGTCTTGAACCAAGTTGGGTCCATCTCGAATGTTCATAGGAAAGAAATGACATAACTTGACTAGTGCAAAGAAACAAAAATAAGCCATGCCTAAACAACGACGGAGGAATAAAATTTGGAGAGAATTTCTTTCCAGGTCGAACTGGGTGAGACTGTCGATGGCCCATAACGGGTGGGCGGCGTGGTTGGTTGGTGCAGGTGGGCGGCTCCTTAGGAATCTTGCTCCTCGTTTCCTCGGGCCTCGTGCTCCATGTGATGACGCATGGCGATATCAACCGGCTGATGCTTGAACTCACGCGCAGAGAGCCCCCGCGCGAAAAGTATATCAAGCTCCTCGAAGGTGCGGCCCCTCATCTCGGGGAGACGGAAGAACGCCCAGAAAAAGCAAACAACCAGGATGCCACCGGTGAGGAACCCGCATTTTCCCTTCCAGTTACCGGCGGTGGGATTCAAGATATACGGCCCGACAACACTGTTTAGAATCGAGGTGATGTTGTAGCAGTTGCGCGCGAGACTGATGGTGTGGGAGCGGAGCCGGGTTGTAGAGCTCTCGGAGACGATAATGTACGCCCCCGGCCCGACGGTGATTTGGTACACGCAGTACCACAGGAGGTAAATGGCTGATTCTGCAAACCCCTGGGCGGAGCTGGGCGGTGCGAGCGCGACGAAGCCGATGATGGACCAGGTAATGGACATGCCAACGATGCCGATGAGGAATAGCGGGCGGCGGCCGTAGCGGCCGTGGATCGGGAGCGCCACGAGGTTACAGACAAGGTGGATGCCTGCCTGGCCAACGCTCATGCTAAAAGCATCCTCGGTTTTGAGCCCAGCCTGCTGGAAGAAATACGTGCCGTACCCGCTCACGACGAACCCGGAGAGTTGCTGAATTGTCCACGCCGCGCAGGCGATCTCCGTGCGCCAGAGGTTGTTTCCCTTGAAGCAGTCGAGAATTCCAGTTCCCTGGTGCTCGGCCATCTCGAGGTTGTTCGTGTGCACCATCAGGGCAACGGCTTGCTTAGCTTCGTGAGTATCAGCCGTCGAGAGTCTCTGCACGGACCGTTCGGCAGCCTCGACGCGTCCCTTGCGCACGAGCCACCATGGGGACTCGGGGGCAAAAATGATAAGTGGGATGATAATCACCGGCCACACCCACTGCACGCCGATGGGAATTCGCCAGGCCCAGTAATCCCTCTCCTTCGATGAAAAGGCCTTCAGCAGGCCAAATGAGACGAACTGGCCGAGTCCCCAGCACACCACGACCCAGGTCTCCAGATAGCTGCGCAAAACCACGGGGCAGACCTCGGAAGCATAGGCAGGTGCCATGGTGGTGAAGACTCCCCACGCGAAGCCGGAGAGGAGCGAGCCGACGAAAAACATTTCCACAGACTTGGCGAAGAAGGTGATGAAGATGATACCGGTAAGGTAAGTCAGTGTACCCAGCAGCGCCTTTCTGTGGCCAATGCGCTCAGTTAGGAAGGAGTTGATATAGACACCAATCAGGTTGCCGAGCGGGTTGGAAAGCCCAATAGCAACCTGCCAGCGCGGGTTCAGCTGCCAGTCGGTCGTGTCGCCAACTTGATGGCCGAACTTGTACTTGAACGCGGGAAAGGCCTGGAGAGATCCGAGGATAGCGGTGTCATAGCCATCCATGATGATTGTCAGGGAGAAGGCCATGGACCACAGGCAGGCCTTGCGATAGCGTCTCAACGCCTCCCACACGGTCATTGAATGCTCATTCTCAGTAGCGAGGTAAGCCCTATCCTCAAGCTTCAACGGGCCGTCCTTATTAAGACCCCTTTCGACCTGTGACGACACAATCTCGACGTGTTCATCTTGTGGGGGCTTTGCCTCAGCCATTGGAAGACAAGGTGAATATTGGCCGCTGAGAGAATAAGTGGCAAAAGATTGCTTGAGCTGGCGGGATTATTGAGGTGTAAAACAGGGAGCGTTGATATATAGGGATAGGTATATATATATATCTATTCTGGCCATAGTCCGTCCAGGTTCAAATGTAATAACGACTGGCTCTGGTGTGTCTAACTGGGGAAAACTGATTGTCGGGTTGTTCGCCCCCACACTGCGGACGGAAAGCTTGGACCCTGAGCGAACGGGTAACGGAAAACGGAAACATGAGCGGCACTTGCTACCAGCCTCGCGGCTTCAGGAGCAAGGTCAATACGATCCGTGTATTTAGTGGCGTCACATCCTTCATGGCACTCCTGGCCAAGCAGCCAACAGCCTAGAAGAACAGCCATGCTCGACCCCGCCATCGTGAGCTTCGAGCCTGTCCCGGCCGGACTGAGTCTCGCAGGTCTTCCAGTCTTTGTGGACCGGCAGGACTTCAAAGGCGTTCAGATTGCAGCGCAGAACCTGGTCAAAGACCTCGAGCGGGCTTCTGGGCAAAATTCGGACCTGATAGTCCGCGATTCGGCCCCCGACACTAACGCACCGCTCGAGGCTGCCATTCTCGTCGGCAGCATCCAAAATTCCCACCTGCTCGGCGACCATATCACCAGTGAGATTCTCGACACACAAGGTCTCGGAGGAAAATGGGAATCCTTTACGACAGCCGTGATTACTTTACCATGGGCTCGGAAATGCCTGGTAATCGCAGGCAGCGACAAACGAGGCACGATCTTCGGCATCTATACCCTCAGTGAGCAGCTCGGCGTCTCCCCGTACCAACCCCCCATCCCTTCTCCCACATCCGGGGACATTACGTATTCGTCCCGTTACTGAAAGAATTATTCTAGATGGCATTGGTGGGCCGATGTCCCCGTCAAGGTGCAACAGCATGTGTATGCCCTACCGGTGACAGTGCACCAAGGCGAGCCCAGTGTCCGGTACCGTGGGATCTTTATCAACGACGAGGCGCCGTCGCTGACGAGCTGGGTGCATGAAAAGTTCGGCAAGAAATATAATGCGGAATTCTACAAGACCGTCTTTGAGCTCCTGTTACGGTTAAAGGTCAGGTCCCCGGGGTTCGCTGTCCTACATTGATAATGATCATGCAGCTAACCATGCGTTCTGTAATATGTTTTTTGCAGGCCAACTTCCTCTGGCCGGCCATGTGGTCCGGTCACCCATTTCCAGGGAGCAGCTTCTTCACGGACGATCCGCGCAACCAGGAACTCGCGGACGAATACGGGATCGTCATTTCTACGTCCCACCACGAGCCAATGCAGCGGTCCACGACTGAATGGCTGGTAAAGGGCAATAGGAGATGGGCGTGGGACACGAGTAAAGAAGAGATCAGGACGTTCTTTCAAGAGGGTGCTCAGAGGGCGAAGCCGTACGAATCGTACCTTACCCTCGGGATGCGCGGGGCGGGGGATCGGAAAATGGACGCGGAGAACCCTAGAGCAACGCTGGTAGACGTGATACAGTGTCAAAGAGATATTATCGACAATGCCTATGGAAGCCCAAATGGCGAGAGACGTAAGTTTTCACCCATTCACATCGCGAAATGCTGGCGATTGGGCTGACAGACTGGCCCTAGAACTCATGGCGCTATACAAGGAAGTCCTGGAATATTACGAAGCTGGGCTCTCCATCCCAGATGACGTGACGTTGATGTTTCCAGATGACAATTTCGGGAATCTGCGTCGTCTGCCAACTAGGGCCGAGCGTCAACGTTCTGGGGGGGCCGGCGTATGTCTTTTTGTTCTTTAAGTCAAAGATCGTCAACGATGGCTAACTGGGGCTTGAAGGTATACTACCACCTTGAGTATGTGGGTCGACCGCGCGGATACAAATGGATCAATACCAATTCATGTGTAAGATTTTTTGCAGCACACAAACGCAGAAAGGCTGATTCCATTTGCAGGCCAAAATCTACCACCAGCTGCAGACTGCCTACGATGGAGGCGCAGACACCGTCTGGGTGATCAACGTTGGCGACATTAAGCCGCTGGAACTTCCCATCTCGTTTGCCATGGGTCTGGCTTGGAATATCAGGTCCTTCAGTGCGTCGACGATTCCAATTTTCTTCCACAAGTACTCGCGCTGCCAGTTTGGCGATCACGCCGAGCCAATCGCAAAGCTACTGCTTCGCCACGATCGCCTCTTGGCCATCCGAAAACACGAACATTTAGAGTCAGATACTTTGTCTATCATCAACTATCGCGAGGCGGACACTATCCTGGAGCGGTGGAATCTGCTCGAGAATGATGCGGTGGCGGTCTTTGAGCATCTACAAGATGACTACAAAGGAGCGTTCTTCCAGATTGTCCTGCACCCGATCAAGGCTTCTCGCGTATATACCGAGCTGCGAATCGCGCAAGCCAAGAACCAACTATACGGAGCCCAGCGCCGATCTAGCACGAATTACTGGGCCCAGCGAGTGTTGAGACTATTTGAAGAGGACTTCTCTTTATCCCAGCAATATCATAAAAACCCCTGGACCGGCGACAAGTGGAACCACATCATGCGCCAGCCTCACTGCGGGTATACCGCCACGGAATGGCAGGATCCCTCGCGAGATCTGATTACGGGTTTGTGCTACGTACAGGCACGGCAGGACTCGAATCCTCTCGCGGGGAATATGGGGGTTGCGGTTGAGGGCCACCCGGGTGTCAGACCGGGCCTCATCAATGAAGAGACGGATCGCATGCAGCCGTCACGCAATGACCTGCTCGCGGGTCTCACGCTCCCTCCACTGTCCCCTCACGGTCCCGCATCGCGCTACTTCGAGGTCTACTCGCGCTCAAGTAGCCAATTCCGGTGGACGGCCACAGCATCCACAAACTGGGTCCGTTTGTCTCAAACGTTTGGTGAGATGGGCCCAGACATTGAGATCGATCCCCGGGTGGAAATGAGCATAGACTGGACAGCTATTCCTGTCGGGTACGATGAAGTCATTCAAATCGATATTCGCTCCTCCTTGGGTGACTATGAGCAGGTGCATCTCCCTGTAGTCAATCCGGCACTCCTGCACCGCGCTTCTCACGGCTTCGTGGAATGCGATGGATACGTGAGCATTGAACCAGGTTCCGTACCCTTACCACCGCATCAGGAACTGCACTACGAGCACCACCCATTTCTTGGGCGTCTGGAAAGCGGATCGGTCGCAGTGCGCGGCGCCGCGGCTCCGGATAATGCTCCTCCACCACCGTTGACCTACGATGTCTACCTGTTGACAGCAACCGCCGTGCCAACAATTCGTCTGTACTTCACAATGGCGCTTGAGACCGATCCGCATACCCCGTTGCTATACAGCATTATCGTCGACAACAGATCCGAAAAAGAAGAAGGAATCCGTCTGCTGAGCGAGGCGGATTCCCCAGGCTAGTTACCGCGCGGTTGGTCCCAGGCGACCATGGACGGCGTGTGGAAACGGAGCCATGAGCTTCCTTCTCTTTCAGCAGGTGCGCACAGAATCGGTATTGTGCTCCACACGACGGGACTCGTCTTGGAAAAAATAGTCTTGAATCTCGGAGGTGTTAGGGAGAGCTACCTCGGGCCTCCTGCTAGTGTTTTTGTGCGTATGTAGTACAATTAGAAGGTTAGACATACACTTGAGTCCCCAGAAGAATGTGAAGTCACAGTTAGCTATTTGCCATGAATTGGGAAATCAGCTCATGCCGGTCGCCAGGAGTTCAACCTTTTATCTCTTGCAGCGATGGCTAGGGACGGGTCCGGTCAAAATGGCCTGTCCTGGGACTTCTGTCTGTTATTCTCTCGTAGAGATTTAATTTAGATAATGTTCCTCACACTACTTATCTCATGGGGTTCCCGCTCAGCCCCGCAGCGCGCCCTGTCCACGCTAATCGCAAAACTCGGCCCCAACGAAGTAGGTAACTAACAGTCAGAATCGGATAAAGTTTTCACTATCAATACTGAACCAAATTCCACTCAATCCATCCCACACCCCTCCGTCCATCCTGCGCCTCAACCCCCGCCCACAACCTAGGGAAGTAGGCTAATTTTCCATCCGGGCTATCCAAACGGACCGGTCCATGCCCCTTTGGCTGAACATGGAGTACAACCTTCTCCGTCGCCTGCGACGAATATGCGATAATCGCCGCCTTGGGCAAGCCATCCGTCCCGATCTGCTCGGTCACCTCAACGGCGCTTAGCTCGGCGATGGGTATTTCAGGGCTCTGGATGTAGCCGACTGATACTGGGCCTGTGGGCAGTCGGACTTGCACGCCGTGGATCTCGGTTCCGTCGTCGAGGTGGAAGGCGGTCCAGACCCAGTCGAAGGTGCACCAGTCGCGCACGCCCCAGGAGTGGTCGCGCTGGCCGGGGCCAGAGGTGAACTGTGTGACGGTGTTGTCGACTAGGATCGTACCGCTCACTGTGCAAGGTATCTCGTAGCGCGTTGCGATACTCCACTGGTATGGTGTGCCTGAGGTGTGCCAGGTCAGATCGATGTGTACATTAACGGGGCTACCCTTCTTGCCTCGAAGCAGGTCGGCAGGATCATCAAAGGTTTCGCCTCTTCCGATTAGTGTGACACTATATCGCTTCAGAGGCACTTCCGGCGAATGCGTCGCTTTGATCTTAGTGTTGATAGCAAGGTCTGAGCCTGGTGTCGGAGCTTCAAAGTCGCTCACGGCGACCGTGGGACGACCGGGCCACAGATGAACGCGTTGTACCATGAGCCAGGTTGGTTTGGCGTTATGCCCAGGCGTATCCAGACGCCGATGTTTTGCTCGGCATCAACGACGTCGAAGTAGAGACTCTCGTTGTAGAGCGCATGGTCTGTGGCCGGGTGGCTTGCCTCATCCTTCGGATTGACGGCGAGAGGCTTGGGAGCGGATGCGGGTGGGAGTGTCTCCACAGCGTTGAGGTCGATTACATAGCTTACCAGGCGATCGAGCATTGTTAGGAACATTTCGTCGCCGCGGTCGGTTTGCTCGAGGATCATGGGCGAAGCGAATGCAAGCGGCAGACTCTGGAAACACTGCTCCCGGATCCCATCGAGACACTCCTCCAGCGTGAATGGTGGGTTCGCGCCAAACGCTTTGATGCAAACCTGAAGAAGCTCATTGATGTTACCCCTCCTCAGCTCTGTCGAAATAGACATGCCGATGAAATACGCCAGGCCCTGGAAGATGGAACCCATATTGAGCATCTGCCAGTCGACGACCGAAACCGAAACTGGGGTAACCCCGTCGAACTTGAACAACATATTATCGAGACGGTAATCTCCGTAGACAAGACATCGGTTTCCCGTTATACTCTTCATCTTTGCAGCGTATGAATTGAAGCAGGCGAGCCATCTTGTGACCACTTGCTGATGCTCGGGTTTCGCCCTGCTTCCGTATCGCGCAAGGAAGCCCAACCACAGTTGCTGAAGATATACCTGGCTCGGTGGATGAGTGTCCCCTACCCAGCCTGGATGAGTGGTGGCTAGTGAAGCCTTCTGTATTTTGCCGAGTGCGTCGATCGCAAGACGCGCCTGCTTGAGTGTCGCCCCCTTGATCTCATCGCCAACAGTAACCGGGCTGACATCCTCGAGCAGGATATGGAACGCATCCCGTTCACGGTCGAACACGGTATCGTAGCATTTTACTGCAGCTGGTGAATTAATTTCGGGGGCAATGTCCGAGTAGAACCGCGATTCTCGCTCGTAGATCCCCAGTTTCATTCCAGACTCGCGGCTCAGCTGGCCCGATGCACCGAGTTTGAGGACTGCAGTTGCCGGGCCGGTTTGGTTCGCCGCGTAGGTTAGGACGATGAGATGACATTCGCCCACTTGGCCTGTTCCAATCCTCTCAGTTTTGAACGAGGTGACGGTGCGGCCGAGAGCCTGGGTGAGGAGCTCGTGGGTGACATCTTCGATGCGGTATATGGATGGCCTGAGGGCTGTCATTCTGACTTGCTAGGAGGACAATTCTTATAAACAGTTCTTCGAAAAGCACCAGGCCCGAACTTTGGTCCCTGGAGCTGCAAAGAAAGACTGATATGGCCCACTTGAAGTAACCACGCCCTGATCCTCAACCCCGCAATTGCAGATTTCTTTTTGCAGGGACCCCCCTTCTGACCTCGGCCGACCTCACCACAGGCCCTATACTGAGGCACACAATATAGGAAATGAGCCTATCGGATATTTATATGTGACAACTGTCACACGATCTGCGGTACAGGCCTTCCGTCGGTGAATGGAGAGGGGAAATAGGTCCCGTAATCGCCATAAGTAGTAGTCCTGCGAGTGAAACATGTGAAGATTGGAAGAACCCACACAGAAGACAGATGGTACTCATATGGATGGCTCAGCATTATATCCTCAGAAATAGTCTTCCACGAAATCATTATCTGCCCCCATCCCCATCATGGCCATCTTCTCCTGGTAGCTCGGTTTGCGCCCACCCACGTCGCTTAGGATCGTTCGGCTAGATATCGGGCGGTGGCCATAAGGACTGCCCTTGGCAAGCAGCAAGCTCTTAGCAGGGGGTAAAACGAGCTCCGTGCGTGATCTTGCTGTTGCCCCTGTGAGGAGAACCTTAAGATTTGGCTTGAAAGAGTCATCCTGTGTGATGCGGTAGAGCATCTCCACGACGAATCCAAGCTCGTGATACCACTCTTCGCGTTCGAATCGGGAAATGTTTTCGATGACGCACAGAACTTTCTGATTCAGCTGTAGTTGGGAGATGAGGCGACGGAATGTGATGCAGAGGTCTTCGACCGAGTGAGCTCGGATAGCTTCGGAATAGGTGCGCGTGTTGATGAATGCGTGGCTGAAGGCGTATCTAGAGTATAGAAGCTGGCTAGTGATACTCCGCAATAAACCTTGTGGCCCACGAAGGGAATCCATTTCCGATTCATGCTGTCCGCAGAAGAATTGTAGGACAATACAGCCAGAGTCTTCAGAAAGAGTCAATGCCAACTGTGCGCAGAGGTACGAAAGTGGTGATGATCTGGAAGGCAGGTCGAAGTTGCCATTGACGAAGAGAATGTCGGACGCTAATGGCCAGAACCAGGTTGAGAATTGCGTGGACTGAAGAAACTGCTGGACTTGCCCCTGATCTGCTTGGGAAATCGCTCCACATTGTCGTAGAACGCATTCCAGGTCACGGGCGAGTGTCATATGGTCAACATTGAGAGCCTCGAGCAGTTGATACCCTGGTAGGAAAGAGTGGGGGTCTTGTGTAGCGGGGTTTTGCTGGATGACGATGGTCGGTGTCCGTGCTCGATAGGTTAATTGAGCAAGGAGCCCATTCTGAGCGGCGAGCGCAGCTCGCAATCTCCCCATCTCCGCGTAAACTTGCTCATGGTTCGTTTGAAACTGTTTATGGTCTCGCGCCAACCCATCCACCTTCCCATCGACCCCGCTCACTCCGACCTTGATATCGATCCCTACCTTGCGAGTTGCCTGAACTTGCTGCAACGTTGATTCTGCATTGCGCTCTATGCGCAAAGCCCTTTCGTCTCTGTTCCTCTGGACACTGGTTTCGAATTGTTGGACCTTCTCCTGCATAGCAGCGACTATAGCATCGATCTCCTCCACTCTCAACGGCGATTGCAGGACACTTTTCGCTTGGTGGAAGACCTTGGTTGCGGAGAACTTTCGATCGCGTTGGCCGGTTAGTTTTCTGATCAGGTCCTCGATGCTCCGGAGGGCTGTTTCGTACAGTCTAATCGCGCACTCTCTCACGGCCTTGTCAGACTTGAATAATTCACGAGTGAGAGTCGTGTTGGTGATGATAACCGGGATATCGCCAAAGGCCTCGAGGATCTTCTGTCTGACGGTCGCGTGTTCCTTCGCAATCTGGAAAACAATGCTCGCCTTAGTACGCTATGACCGAAGAAGGCGAGACAAACAGAAGTATGTACACCATACACTGAAAACCAATTTCAACCCAGCACCCAGGACAGACATTCCGTTGGAAGTTGGGATCACGTCAATCCACGGGCTTATCGCCGCAGCCTTGTCTCCCGCCCACCGAAACCCTTTGCGCACAACATGGGAAGGCCGCAGACCCCGCGCCGCAGCCGCGTCCTCGCGTTCAGCTGCTTCAAGCTCATCGAACACATCGTCCCACGTACAGTTGTGGATATCCCAGTTTATGCCGCCGCTGGCATGGTAGTTTCTGAGGGCTTCCTCCAAGTCGCTAATAATGCCGCAAAATAAGCACCACCCAAAAGGTTTTCCTGGCATCATAATTCAAGAGCTCTTTTTGCTCACCTGCTTGGCCCATGAGAGACAAATCCGTGCCGCTGGTCATCGTATTTTGACCGTTCGCCAAAGGCCTTGTGGTATTTCGGACCCTCCTGCGTCACATAAGTCCTAGCTGCGACTGTGATGTCTAAAATGGCGGTGTTTTGCATTGTGCGAGTTGAGGTTCGATTTAGAGCACTTTCTGTGCGTAACAGAGTCGTGCGTTGACAACGATTTTGGAAGGAATGACTGTTGCCTTGCCCCTTCCTCGATCCGCCCCTCGGATGAGCTGAAGGGGGAAAAAGAAGACAATCACAAACTCGACGAAGCCGCCGAAATCACTTCACTCCATCAGCACTAATGCAAGTTCACACACTTAGCACAGCAAATGGCGTTATGAGCTGGGGCCGGCCCTCGGGGACATTTGCTCGACGGTGCTGTGGCTCGGAAGGGAAACCTGAGCTGGCATTGGCTGTGCCATCGCCCCAACGAATCCTTTCCTGCAAGACTCCTGCACGACGGACAAGAATGGATCAGTCTGGTTGGCCCCATTGCCTTTTGCGCTTTCGTGTCAGACAACCACAATCTGCAGCGCTTTTGCTTGCTGGTTATTTCAACTGTACCGTGCCAGTTGTAGGCTTGGCCCCCCGCTCCAAGTGTTCTTTGGAATCTCGCACTTTCTTGACTCGTGTATTAAAGGCACATAAGCTGAATGTGCAATTCCAACCGTGAATGCCCGCTGCTCTATGCAGTATTGAGGATATTACAGCGAACCCACAACGTTACAAGTCAGAAATGAACCAGTCACATCAGCCAGTTCCGGTACAGGAGCCATTAGTTCCACGCGAGGACAGCGAACTTGTCGACCGCGACAGGGTCCTAGATGGTCAAAGTAGTATTGGCGAGGAAACAGGAGAGTATGCTAAGTTTGTTTCGCCGTGCGGGCTTTGGCGTTCGAGTTGGTTAATAATGGCCTAGTCAATCAAAATCGTATGCAACGAGTCCATCAAAAACCGATGATATTCGCCGTCTGGAACAGCGGCTGCATGAGCTTGAGCAGGAGGTTAAGAGCTTGGCACAGCAGCGTTCTACTAACTCCACTAAGCGATCAAGATCACGGCGGGGTTTAAGATACAGTTCCAATTCCGAAACGGGTAGCCGATATGGCACCGACGCTGATGAGGACAGAAGCGATCGTGCATCCGAAAGGAGTGAGGACATTGAGCCTGGTACACAACAGGAAAGACATGTCACCCCAAAGGCTGAGACGACAAGCGTGGTTGGGTATTACAATCGCTTCGCCGATGACAAGGTTTACGCGGTTGAGGTCATGGTGCGCGAGTACAAGAATGCATCGTCGGATTTGCCCAGCGAGCTACAGGAGTTCGAAAGATTGATGGGCGACATGGATCATCTGGAAGGCCTCAAGTTTTTATATGAGAGGAGGCGGCCTCCGAGTGCCCCTGGCACCTTCATTGACCGTATTAGAATCAATTCCCAGCCGGTTATGGAGCTGCTACACGGATTTGATCCATCAATACCAATGGACGATGGACCTCTTGTGGCAGACAGCCCATTTGCAGCTCTGATAGAGTACCACGATAGGATAAAGGAAGCCGTGGAATCGTGGCCAGAGAACGAATTGGCTGGACCTGGTGATACCATGGTTAACCAGAGCCCCGCAATCAGTTCTAGGCAGGCTGTGGAAGAGGTTCGAGCCTACTGGGAATTTTTTAATAGCGCGATCATACCACTGTATACTCGATTTGGAGCGCGCGACAGCAAGATGAAAGTTCGATTTCTAGATTTACCCTACCTTTTCCGAGTCGGTGAGGATCTCTATTACCCTGAGGGGGAGCGGGCACTCTCCACAGATTCTCACGATTACTTCACGATATGCAGGCTGGACCCTAATTACACATTCCGTGAATTTAACCAAGTGGATGCGGATCTCCAATTGGTGTGCTATTATATTGACTTCGACGGGAAGTTCTACATTCCGATCAGGCGGGAGGTAGCCATCGAAAGGTTCGACGGCGAGAGAGAGGTCACCTCTCTATCAATCTACCCGGCGAGGTGCATGCCACAACCTAGTGAGCACATCGACGGTCCTCAGGAACGAGGTCTACGGTTTGTGAAATACATCGCCGAACGGCAGTTGTTATACCAGGGATGGGCGCTGCAGCGCGGGGAGGAAAGGGAGGGTCTCGAGAGGGGGTATATCTCGAGTAGTGTTATCATTGATCCCGGAGAGGCCTTCCGATCAGTACCGGACTGGCAGCCCGAAGATGGAGGGACCGATGTCACACATGCGAGCGCGGCGGTCGTGAGGGACAGCGGGGTCTCAGTATGGGAACGCAGCCTAAACGGATACGTCATGGCCAGAACGAAGCCGTCTCAATGGAACTTTGCGGAAAGATACCTCCATTACGGGAAGCGCAGTGGTGACGATCTCACTCATAGACTAGGCCTCGGTGACCCGGCGAAGCACCGAAAGGAGAGGCTGGATGATGGAGAACTTGCGCTCCTCCCGAGACGGCTGTTCGCGTACGCGCTCCAGGACCGAACGTTTGTGATCTTGGATGTCAACCATGTAAAGCAGCCGTCATGGATTGGGGATCCCTTCAGCGACCTGATTATTCACTCAAGTCAGAAACAGATGGTTCGGTCACTTGTTCACTCTCATTTCAAGAAAAGAGAGATGGAGCAAAAACACGGCTTTTTCGGTGTCGGCCAAGACATCATAAACAACAAGGGCCGGGGACTTGTAATCCTGCTCCACGGGGTGCCCGGTGTGGGCAAGTCATCCACAGCAGAAGCTGTTGCACAAAAATGGGGCAATCCTCTTTTAGCAATTACTTGTGGAGACCTGGGCCTCGAGGCGGCCGCCGTTGAGCGCTCTCTGAAGGAGATCTTCCGCCTCGCTCAGCTGTGGGACTGCGTCTTGCTCCTTGACGAGGCAGAGGTCTTTCTATCACAGCGATCACCTGCAGATCTCCAGAGAAATGCGCTTGTTTCCGGTAACCAGAGCAATCTCTCATGTTATTACACGATGCCTATCGTAGCGGTTCTAACAAGGTGTCTATAGTTTTCCTGCGAGTCCTAGAGTATTACTCGGGCATACTCTTCCTCACCACCAATCGCGTCGGAAATATTGACGAGGCATTCAAATCTCGCATCCATGTCAGTCTCTACTATCCACCTCTTGGCGAGGAACAGACGCGTCGGATCTGGGCGATGAACATTGAACGGCTGAGGAAAGCCGAAAAGGAAAACAGCGAGGTGACCGGGGAGCCGATGCCCACAATCGACAAAGAGAATATTCTCAAGTTCTCCGACTATCATTACGCGAATAGTAAGCCACAAGAGAGATGGAACGGCAGGCAAATCCGAAATGCTTTTCTTACTGCAACAGCGCTCGCCCGTTACGAATACCATGATGCGACGGAGAAGGCGGCGACGGGGGAGGCAAACGAACCGCCAAAGTACGAGATCGCCAAAAGGCACTTTGAGAAAGTGGCAATGGCCGGCGCGGGATTCGAGTATTACCTCCAACAGGCGAAAGGGAAGACTGATGGGGAATTGGCCTACGACCACGGCATCCGCGCTGATTACCTTACCAGGCCTACCCAGCCTCGCACTCATCATGATCAGCTGCAGGACACGCGGCACGGCCAACACCTGCCCGAAACGTACAATAGCACGTACCATGAGATGAACCGGGATCATTCGCCATTCAATTCCCCAGGATACCACCCAGGCGCAGGTCAGGCGTCTCAAAAAGTGGAATTGCACTATGAACACGCAGCCCATCCCAGCTACCAGCAAGATCAGTATAACCAGGGCTACGGGTCGCAGACTCAATCTCAATGGGGCAGTGGAAACCGCAATGATGAGCTCGTCACCGGGCTAAACACGGGCATGTACGCTGGGCAGCTAACTCCATCGCGCACGAGAACCCCACAGCCATCATACTCAGGCCAGAGGGTTGGTCTCGGGCCCAGTGCAGCATTCCCGAGTTCCAATCCGCACAAGAGCAACCTGAACGACGATGGTTTTGACTGAGGGTTGTCACGAATATAGATAGAGGGTCTCCCAAAGACTATGGGGAGGGTGAGCGCGCTCGTGAATGACAACTATCCAAACTGCTTCCTTAGAAAACAGAAATCCTATTTCCAGGCCACCTGAAGATTGTTGTTTTTTATTTAGCTGTGCTTTGTAAGGGCCATACATTTCGGGTTATAGTCTCTATATCAGAATGCTATCTCATGAATTCATACCAAGCAAGGCTAGCTCAAAGGTGTAGAGAGTCCCTCCACAACTGACCCATCCGGATCCTGTCCCTCATCCACCTCAATAACCACGAGCCTCGACTTCGGCGCAATATACCGATACGCACTGGTCAGGAGTATAACCTCACTCCACAGATCTTCAGCCCCCGTCTGCCCCGGCCGATCCGTGTAAAAGAAATCACCCAATAGCGGCCGCACCTGCCGCTCCCAATCGACCAACCCCAACTCCCTCGCAACATCCGCCAGATGCTTCACGAACCAGGTATGCGAGGGGTATCCGCGTGAGGCCATGCCGGCGATGAAGAGCAGCCAGAAGAGCAGATCGGGTGCGAGGGCGTGTAATAGCGAGAGACGGGACGCGAGCAGACTTTGTCGGAAGTTCTCTACCATGCACCTGATTATCGGGAGGTCTTGGAATTGCGAGACGCGGGTGTAGAGGTAGATGAGCAGGGCTTGGCGGAGGGGTTCGCTTAAGTTGGGATTGCGGCTGCGACTGCGACTGCGAATGCGACCTTGTGGGTCCGATTTCGATTCTAGCTCCGACCTTAATTTGCGCGTGTAGGTACTCTCGTCTCTGTCGGTGTAATGCGTTGAGAGAATCTCATACTGAATAATAACGAAGAGATCGTTATCCGTCGGCGCAACGACAGCCGGAAATAGCGAGCCGATTTCGAAATGGCGGATAAGGCGGCGGAAGGCCTCGACGAGGGCAGCCATTGCTGGATGGAGCTCCATGTGCCAGGGTGCGGACTTGAAGCGAGTCCCGAGCGAGGCGAGACTGCTGGGGACGTCACAGGGATATTCGATCTCTTCTTCGTCGCGGAAGATGGGTCCCTCGTGCACGATCGCGTCGCGGAATTTGGCCAGCATCGGGAAGATCGGGGGTTCGTTTTGCAGCGCTGCGAGCATGATTGCGCCTCTAGGATTGTGTTAGCACGTAATATACATAGTGGGATAGAGGGAGGGTGGGGGAGGTGCACTGGTATATCGTCGAGAGCATTAGGTGGTCAAGTGCAACCAGACCGCCCATCATTGAGACGAGTGTCGTGAGACCCTTTGTGTGAGCCGGTAGAACATCAAAGTTCGCGCCGAATGCCTACACGCATCTTCGTCTAAGACCTCCAATCCGTCTCGCAATATGTACTCACATGGGAAAGACTCACCTCATTCCCCACAAGCGCACTAACAAGCAACACCGTCGACTGCGTAGCGGGGCTAACCGGATCTCGCAGGAGCTCGTTAAGCGTCTTAATCGCCTCGAGCCGGAAATATATCGAGTCCTTGATCGACTTCTGGATGACGTCGGACGAGAGACCCTGATTCGATCCCAGCAGGGCCTTGTGCTCAGCCGCGCGAAATGCGCACGTCTGTAGCATCGCCGGCGACGCCATCGCCCGCTGTACCCACCAGACCTGCATCTGGGATGCGTCGAAGGGGTAGGAGCACGAGATGATGTGGACGCGGTCTAGCGAGCTTGGACTTGGGGGTTAGTAGGTTGCTAGATATGATATGCTGGCAGTGCGCACTGGGTTGCTTTGTCCATCGTGTATAACGGGGGTCCGTGAGGTGAGTGCTTAGTGGGTGTATTGGCTTGACGTACAGTGCTGGAGGTACATCCACAGCTTCCCCGTCATGGGCATCGCAAAGGTGGAGAACGGATCGCCATGCGTGTGGCTCGGGCGTGCCGAGATATGTAGCGCTCCGCTATCGCGGTAGGCTTGTCGAAGATGTATCAGGGCGTTTCTCTTCATTTTCATCTTTTCATCTGCGTCTGCTGCCTCATCCTGACTGTTCTTGGCCTTGTTCTCATCCGGAAACCGCGATCTCAGCCGATCTATCGACGCCTGCTTCTTCTTTTGGTGAAAGCGCTTATGGACAAAGACTCTCTCTCGTTTTCCGAAGGGGCCTCTCGTGGCACTGTCGCCTGCAAAGTCGACGAACATGAAATCGCGCTGGTCGGTTGCGCTTCGGGGCCCTGCACTCCGGAGCGGGAGCTCGGTCGATGGATCGGATATCGATGGCCGTGACAGACCGGCCATTTCAGACAATACATAGAGAGTACGTTGGTTATCTTTAGGGTCGGTGGTCGTTGCTCTTGTAAGGGAATGCAGGCCATCGACGGATTTTTTTGTTTTAGAGGACGTCAATCGGCCGATCAAGGCCAGATTAACTGTCCCTGAGTGGCGAATCGCGCTAATGCAACCCACTCCCCCAAGCGAGCCACTAGGCTGCTCTTTTGCCCAGTGCCACTTGCTTAGCCAGGGTTCGCACTTCGCACGCGATACCAGGGATTCGGCGCTGTCGGATGATAGAAAGGGACCCCGACGACCGGTGCACGTTTGTAAGATCGTTAGACTTTTTTCCCAGAGCTAAAGCGTTATTCAGGGTCCACGATCGCCAAATTCTCCGCTCCCCGAGAACCGGAGATAAAAACAACGAAAGACGCATCTGAAACGGCGAGGGACCCGATAGTGAGTAGATTGTAACCGGTACGGAGGACGACGAGTGGGCTAAATCGCCCGTCAGGTAGGCCCATGGCTAGAATTCTGTCCTTGAAGAACGCATTATTAACCAAGATCGAGGTGGGCGTCCTCGATCGTGCTAACCAAATGCATAAAGAATGGCGCCATGAATAAGCAATTTTGCATTAGTTAGTCTTGTGTATTGGTGGGGCGCTCCTCAACCGGACTAAGTCATAACCTACTCTAGCCCCGGGGATAGTCCTAGATGCATGAGAGAGACTACGATCCCATTATATGTCTCTACCATATCACAGACTTCTGGTACTGTCCTTGCCAGGATAATTAATCTCGATTTTACTATGCCGTTGACTACATAATCCACACCTATGTGTGCTGTGCCGCGTACGATATATATAAATCTAGCGGATGGCATAGATATTAGCTTATTTACTAGCTCGGCCGTGAAGACCAATTGGTAATATGACATGCCTTGTATCGCTGTTACGTAGCCTTGTCCAACAATACGATCATATCGGCAAAGAAATAGAGACACGCAAATATGTGATATATCAATATGTGAGCCGTTCACGAGGGCGGAAAATGAAATATCACCCTATGATAATCCAGGGAAACCAGCAGAGCCGCCCTGCTGACGTCGTGCGAGGTCGATTAGAGGTTCAAATTGGAGATCACCGTGCCAAACACGGCATGCGATTGGCGTTCGGCGTATTCAAATAACCGTCGCAGTAGCGAATATTCCAAGGCTATAATTAGGGCGTGGCCGCGTCCACTTTCTATACCCTGTATATTGCGTGTCATGACCACGCGCGGCGAAGCCAACAGGATACACAGTTGCACCGAGCTGGCCAGGTTTCTGGTGGGCATGTCTCAGATAGCTATCACGGCAGGAGATGGTGTGCTTGTATTTAACCCGATGCGATCTAGAAACGAATAGGCTAGGCATAGCCACGCAGCCACGGAGGCACAAAAGCGCGCAGCAATACGTCAAATATAGCACTCACAAACAAATGTGTACTCACTCCACATGCCTTGCCCTATTGCCTTACACGGTTACTGCTCGTATTTGGCGCAAGGAGCGATTGCGATAATCGGCTGCCTCAAATTGCATTGCCCTCTCGCATTAACATGGCGGTTGGTGGATAGGTCGGAGCAGCATCTCAGCCGTCCTCAGTAAGGTTGCTAAATCGCCCCTTGATGGTGGAGGCGGAGCATAAGGCCAGCGGATGACAGGGGGTTGATGGCTAGGACGACAGCCATCGGCCAATACACATGGTCAGATATCTAGCAATGTCTCAGAATGCGTGGGAGAAACTGGCCAAACAAAGGCTGGAGGCGGGAAGAATGGGAGCTGGAGACCTATTTTGTCTTCTGGTATCATATTATATATCTAATATGGACCGGGCCATATGTATGGTGTCACGGGAGTGTACTCCAAGAGTTGTTCTACAACTCTAGTCTGCGGGTACAGACATGAGAATGACTGGATCTGGGAAAGAATAACCATCGAATAAGATGCCCTTGGTACTATAATATAATCACCTGGGCTCGGAAGTCTGGTTGGGAGCACCTATTAACCCAGCTGGCGGACAACTGAAAGCTTACTGCCTACACTCACAGGAGGTAACGTATTCCATGGGCCGCCTTAAGCCTGCACAGGGCATTTTACTGGGCTATCCGTCGTGACAGATCGTTCAATACGATCTCGGGTTGGAGATAAACACCGTTGGCGCCTGGAAATCGCCGAGATAATGTGCAGCCGATTGGCTACTTCTTACCATAAGCCGTCGCGGAAAATTGCCAAAATCCTACAGGGCTGTACTAGCCTGCACCAATACCTTGCAGATCCGCCAGATTGGATGCACGAGCCGCACGTTGTCAGAAACCCAACCGTTTTTGGTTTCATCCAGGATGAATCTGTTCTAAAAATACCTGGTCTAGGTAGGAGGTATACAGTAAGTGGATATACCTATTGGCAACAGATTCAAACCTCATTCAGTCGCAACACGAGGATGGCGTCAATGAGACGGGCGAACCGTACGAATGGTTCCTATCCACTTATGTGTCTCAACATCACTATTTCCAAAGGTTCGCTTGGGCTCTCGCAGTGATGAGCCTGGTCTGATAAAGATAGAAGCAGCGATGTATACAACGTTGAAGCCAGAAGGATCTGCAGATCGTATTGGGCTGGGCGGAAAGCACAGCGGTTATTCGTTGGAGTTGAATTCTGTCATACGAGAATCATGGCTTTTCACATCCGCACCGCATGGCCCGGCAAATTTCGTCAACATTAAGCGGCCATGTGTCATCATCAGCTTCAGCCTCTGCAAGAGGACAATGCCATTGGTTGAGGGTTAAGGTTTATAATACGAGTTTTGAAACCCGATAAACTCAGTCGACGTTATCTGAGCTGTAGTATAGGATATACTCGACCTCATAGATGTCTTTATTGTTAGCTGACATTGGTGAAGGAAGCATATAAGAAGCGTCAATTCCACAGATAGACCTGGAGTCCAACAACTGCTATATCGAACGGGCTTCTATCTTTCACTACGAACAAACAAGTTATCATTGCAATAATGAAGGCCTGCTTCTGTGTTACCCTCATCAGTTCCCTGTTTGCTCTCAGAGTCAACGCACTCGCTTTGCCCCAATCTGGGCCGGAGGAGACTTCTGTTAATTTCACGGCTACCCCCGATAGCCTCCCCACTCCAACTTCAGGAATTCCATCTCCCAGTAGCTCGGGTGTTGCTGCTACCGAGGTTCCTTCGCTCACCGAGTCCGATCTCGCATCTCTCCCGCTGATCCCAGTCGTTGGCGATGACTCTTCTGCCATCGTGCAAGCCAGCAATACTTCGCTGATCGAGACTCACCCCGAAATCGATTCTGAGCCAGAGATTGAGCTGCCTGATATCCCTTCTGTAAGGCCTGAACCCAGAGCTTAGCCTTAAGCTTCCCCTATAGCGCAATCTGACAGTAATAGAACCTTACCCGGCGTGACCAATGCGTTGGAGGACCTTTCGCATCGCCACTAACCCCGTGGACAAACGTGAAACTTCTAACCGACCGAGTTTGCGATTTCTGGTTTCCCAACAACAACGTTTTCCACGTGTGAGTATACATCCGTCCCAAGTGGCAGCGTCATGACCGATCTTTACTAATCCAACAATTACAATCTAGCCCCGCCCCTCTCCCAGCACCCGGCTACGTGCTCGTCCAAATCCCCTTCGGCCCCTCCCTGCCAACTCTGAACGTGAGATACCAGACCAGGAACCCTTCGCCGGTGACGGATCTCTTTACACCCCTCACCAGCACAATCTGTAAACGGCGCTTCGATAGTATCCTCGCCTATGCCACTGCACCTGGTAACTTCCAGTGTCCCTCGCCTCCTAATGTTCATGCAGGGAATGACTGTGATGTCAACACTCGCGCTGCGTGCTTCTCCTTCTATTTGAACTGAGTGATTGGGACCCGCCCAAATGTGGGAAGCCGCTGTGTTTCCACCCAACACGTATGCGCTTTCCCCATCGTTCCCTTTCCATCGATGCTTGATTTCATATCTGCCACTTCTGACTTCCTATTTCGCGCTACCCTGATGAATGATGACAACTTACTCTCCAAATTGTCGAATTTCTTTGATGTCAGACATTCCCACAGTCTCTAAAGCTGAGTTTTATTAGCCTGCCCAGCCGCTCATTTGGGTTATCTTACATTTAGTAAATATCAAAGTACTCTCGAAATTATACCATACTTCTTTGTAGTAATTAAGTTGGATCGGGTTTCTTGTAGCTATCGCGGTCGTACCTACGCCTTCCTGGTACCGGCTATACTTGATCCGCATATCTGGTATAACTCAGTACCAATTGACCGTCGCCTTTGATTGACCCTTAAGATGTTATACTATTTACTGCTATATTCGACTAATTCCAGTGCAAACATTTTAGGGTTCTTGGGGGGGCTGAGAGATTGCAATACTATTCATGATAGAATCCAGCCAGGTGCTGAGAACTGCGCGGGTGGATAATAGCAACTCATGTTGGTGACGGGTCCTTTAAATTTTGTTCAAGGTCTTATCAACGAAAACAAACGACGTCACGCTGTATCGGAGGCCGCTCGTGCCAAGATACTGTTGGGGTTTTCAATGATGATTGAGGCAACAATGCTACTCCGAAAGTCTTGGAAGGTACATTGTAAGTGGAGGCTGGATCTTGGCTTGGAGTCGGCTGGGAGGAAATAAGGGCATTATAGGGATGTGACTGGCCGGCCTCGGAGGGACTATCCAGTGATTTACTTCAAGTAGAATAGTGGCGGAGAAGCCAAGAATTAACATGAGGGGAAGCGGAATAAAATATTGGAAAACAATTTGGAGATTGACTGATGATCGTCGATAGTCGACGCTGCGTAACTCGAATGTAACATTGACTGGGGCGGGGGCTGGAGCGACTACAAAAGGGATGAACGATCTGCCCCGATTTGGGTCCCTCGGTTTAATCAACGTTGGGTCGTATGCAAGGTGTTCTCATTAAAATGAAGCCAATTACCGTTGCAAGTGTCGCTCTCGGCCTTGCGACCATGGCCCGCGGTGCTAAATATGGATACAATCATGTCACCGCGAGGAAGGACTCTGAAACTGTGGCGCCTGCTTTCGGAGACGTCGACATCGACCTTCTCTCTCCAGCTTTTACAACACCAGAGGTCCAACTTCCTGGGTTCTCTAATGGCACCCAGGGGCCGTCTTCCCAGAACGATCTGGGTGAGTCAGCGCCCAGAAATAACTAGTCAAGTGTCATCGAAGATTAACTAACCTGCCTACGACGTTAGAGGCATTCCTCGAGCAGATCGCGGAACGTAATGACTATATGTCTTACAACACGGCCAACTTCACTTCGGAAGAGCACCGCTCATTCCCCTACGTTCACCTCTCCAGCGGTCATAGTAGGTCTGGCAAGGTACGCGTGTGGATCCAGGGTGCTGTGCACGGCAACGAGCCCGCCGGCGACGAGGCTACACAGGCCCTGCTGGGGAAATTCGACAGCGATCCCAAATGGACCGGCAAAATTGTCAAGAATCTGGAGCTGGTCATCTTGCCGCGGTATAATCCCGACGGTGTTTTCTATTTCCAGCGCACTCTGGCCACTAATTTCGACCCTAACCGCGACCATGTCAAACTTGCACGCCAGCAGACGCGCGATATCAAGCAGTTCATGAACCGCTTCAACCCGCACGTTATCGTCGATATGCACGAGTACTCCGCCTATTCGCAGTTCGGCGGGGGCAAGTACGTGCACGGCTCCGATGGTCTGTTCTCCGCGGCCAAGAATCTCAATATCAACGAGGGAATCCGTAATCTGTCCGAGAAACTATTCGCGAAGAACATTGCAGACGATATGAAAAGAGCCGGCCTCCGTGCGGAGCCGTATGTGACAGGGTCTTCTATATCGAATTCCTCCATTGTTGCCGACTTCGCCGAGGCCGGCACGGACGCCAAAATCGGACGCAACGCGATGGGTCTGACCCAGGCTGTCGTCTTTCTTCTTGAGATGCGTGGAATCGGACTAGCAGATCAGGAGTTCCAGCGTCGCACTGCAGCCGGTTTAACCATGCTGGGAAGCATTGTGCAGACGGCCGCTGATAACGCCAAGAAGGTGTTGCAGACGGTCGAGGGCGGCATTGAGGAGTTTGTCGAGTCAAGCGACGATATCGTCGTCACGGACTATAGTAAGGTGGGCATCCGCCGCTTCACCATGATCGACCGGGAGAACGGCAGTGTCGTCCACCCGCCTGTCCGCTTCGCATCGACGACCCCTTCCTTCGCGAACCTTACTCGCTCCCGACCGGAGGCCTATCTGATCCCCGTGGCCTGGGCCGACCTGGCAGAGCGGCTCAAGGTCGCCGGATTGGAAGTCGAGACGCTGGATAAGCCGTTTGAGGGGACGGTAGAAACACTGACTATCACATCCGCCACGTTCGATAGCTCCTACTACGAGGGGGTGATTCGCGTCACGACAACGACAGACACAAGCCAACGGGAGATTACTCTGCCAAAGGGTAGCTTTCGTGTTAGCACGCGGCAGAAGAATGCGGCGCTGGCAATGGTGGCGCTCGAGCCGGAGAATATTGACTCATATGTCTCATTCAATATCATCCCCGTGGAGGAGGGAGATGAGTATCCAATTTTTAAGGTCATGTCTTAGAAACAGGATAGATCCGTGCTGTCAGCCATGCAAAACACAAAGAGAGATCCATTGGGATTTACATAGCACATCTACCCAACATTTATATGACGTTGATCTTCTCGAAGGCAAAGGAACAGCTTTAGAAGTCACGAACAAGAGAAAGTGCCTAATTAGCAGGCTTACGGGTCTCTGTAGAGCCTCTCCATCTAGTCCTCTAGCCTGGGCAGACTTTGCGCGGACACTACCCCCTATACCTGTACCAAATCTTCAGGTCAACAAGGGTTTGTAGAATCTTGTTAAAAGCAGCAGATCAATCAAGACCTGGCAGTTGGTTGCTTGCGCCAAGTCCGTCAGATTTGGCTCTCCGCCCTTGGGGTGTGTCTTGGCAGCACGATGACTTGGTAGATCACCGTGATTTCGTATACTGTATACAATCTTTGTAAGGTATCCGTCATCCGTGGTTAAGCTCTCACTAAAACAACGTTATTCCAACTTTGCTTGTTACATCCCCTCTATTCTTCATCGCCCCTTTCCTTCTATTGCGTATCTTTTTTTTTTCTGTCATTGACTGCCATCCCTCTCAATCATGGCAGGCTTGGAAGCGACTCAAAAATTCCAACGGCGGCTGGCGCCATTACTGAATCACTTCAGCGCCCGCAAGCTCAAGATCCTCTTTCGTTGTTGGGTGGCAGCTTGGGTGGCATGTATCCTCATGTTTATACAGCCAGTTCTGTCAGACTTTGGTGCCGATGTTTTCTTCGCTTGGTAAGTCGTTTCCTAACTAAACATCTCTAACTAAATGTCGTTATCACTTGCTGATCTCAGCGGCAACATGAATAGTGTCGCTTTATTTATCATTCCACCTTCCGGAGGTTTATTCGAGTATATCCTTGGGGCTATCTCAATCTTCGTCGGTATTTGTCTCGCGTGGGCATGGGGAGTTATTACTCTGAAGGCGGCTCTGGCTGCTCGGCCGGGTGCTGAAACGCAGGCCCTCCTCATGTCGATGCAAGAGGCCATTAGTATACAAGCGCAGAATACCGGCGAGGCTCCTGGCATAATCTCGCAGCGCCTTATTTTTGATGGCTGGATGCTGGATACGCGTGTGACTGTTATTATCTACTGCATGCTTTGTCCTTTTGTCTACTTCATGGTACTGCCTCCTCCGCCGACGATATACAGTCATCTAACTGCATGTTACTAGGCACGTCTCCGCGCGGCAAACCAAAGGGCAACTCTGACGTTTGTGTTTGCCACTATCATAACGGGTAGTTTCCTTTGCTTCGGACCGCTCTTACCCTCGTTCGACGGCACCCTGCCGCTGCCGCTTGTCAAGCCTACGGCGGTAGGCGTGGCACTCGGGATCGCCTGTACCATCTTGTGCTTCCCGCAGACAGCGGTCGGCATTACTCTGGAAGGAATCAGCGACGTCGTTGAGGACCTTAAGCCTTTATTGCGGTCCTCCACCAATGCTAACATTGAGCATCTTGGGAAATGCCAGGCCAAAGTTATTAACACTTATCAAAAGCTCGAGCCTTCCTTCGCGTTTCTGCCGCTTGACTTTTCGGTCGGGTGTTGGGGAGCTGATGTGCTTCAGGCTTTTCATGAGCCGGTTCAGAAGCTTGTGGTCGATGTCCTTGCGCTGTCGGACTTTCATCGGAGTGGCATTCAAAGCGACATGCAGATCAAAGGGCTTCGCGACCAGTTAGTTGACAGCAGTGATGGGGAATCCGGCGAAAAGAAACCTGATCACCAGAAGTCCAGAGAAGTTGGCGCCCACCAGCGAGCACAAATGGCTGCTATAGTGCACGCACTATACGAGGAAGATTCTTCCTTCTTCGACGATTTAGCACCGCAGCTGCGGGGAACTGCTCTTACGGCTGTCGAAGGCTGTCTAGAAGGGTTGACTGTTATTCAGGAATCACTGCAGTTTGTTGGCCGACAACATTGGTATCACACGGCGTCATCGGCAGAGCACGATCAAGTCAGCCAACGTATCCAAAGTGTTCTCGGAACTCTGCGCGAAACCGACGTAACGTTCCTGCAACATATGACGGAAGGATTAGAAGAGACCTATGGCCTTTCCTTGGGTGGCGATGAGGGTCCGAAGCACTATGTATCGGGGGTTATTATTTCTATCGGCTTCCAAGAGCACATGGTAAATGCCCTTACAAGCACGGAGCTTTTGCTACAACTAGTGTCCAAACACTTCTCGACCGCCTCGCGAGTTCGACCATGGTGGCCGACAAGCATAAAGTATGCAGTTTCTTGGGCGTTAGAAAAACGCGCCAAAGGGCCTACGATGAGATCAGGAGCTACCTCTGCAACCCCGGACCAACCAGCACGAACCAAAGCTACAATAACTACAACCCAAGAGGGGAAGAAAATCCTTCAGGCGCGGCATGGATATCGTCCGAGACCACAGCACCCTGTTGGAAAAGCCGTGATCGGCCTCTATCACTGGCTGACCTGCGATGCGGGGCTATATGCCCTTCGGATGGTTATTGTTACTATCGCGGTCTCTATTACTGCTGTTCTTCCTAGCACAGCTGGGTTTTTCTACCGCGAGAAAGGCCTGTGGGCATTGATTACCGCACAACTAGGGCTAGGTATCTACATGCCTGACTTTACCTTCTCAACTTTTGGACCCGCGGCTGGAACAGTCGCAGGAGGATTGTTAGGCCTTCTAGGCTGGTACATGGGATCTGGAGGAGGGCCAGGGAATCCATACGGCCTGTCTGCTATCTGTGCAGTCTTTTTACCTATCCTCCTCTGGGTTCGCCTTCACGTTCCCCCAGACCATATCCCCGGCGGAACCCTCGTTGCCATGACCTTCCTTCTTGTGATCATCTACAGCTATGTTGATACGTGAGTGCTCATTACAAATCTCCAGACCTATTTACCAATTCAATACCGGCTCGCTGATAAATTATCACCAGGCATAACCCTACTTATGGGGATCCCGGCGTGGGATACAACGTCTTCTGGAGACGCGTCCTACTTATCCTAATCGGTAGCGTGGCCGCTACCATCGTGCAGATCTTTCCTCGTCCTCCATCCGCCACCCGCCATGTCTGCAAGTCACTCTCACGCTCTGTTCGGACATTGTCCGACTACTACGCGCTCCTTCTCTCCTCTTTGTCTGAGTCCAATCCAGATGGATGCGCACAGCCACTCGGAGAGCCCATCTGGATGGAGCTCACCCAAACACTCCACACACTAGCTAACCCCATATCCAACCTTCGCTTTGAATTCTCCAGCTCACGCTTCGACTCAAACAGCCTCGAGCATATTCGACAGATATGTCACGTTATCAATAACAACCTCGCTTCCCTTCTTAAGGCCTCAGCTTCATTACCGCGGCCGTACCACGACCACCTTGCCCACATGACGGGAATGCTAGATCAGCGATGCATCGGCGAAGTCATGGCCGTACTCGGCATAGCCGAGCAAGCGCTTCGGACGGGTGACGCGCCGCCAGAGATGCTCCCAACACCGCTTGTGCGACAGGCACTGGTATTCCAATTCGGGCCAAGCCAACAACAACACAATAGCCAGACTGAGTGGTGTGGGGGGACTCTGGTGAGCGCGGAGATGTTTAAGGATAAGGATTATTGTCAGCTCTGTGTCGCAGTTGCCGCTTATATTCGGTTTTTGACTGCAGTTGATGAGCTCGTGTTGGTTATCAAGGGGGTTCTCGGCGAGGCTCATCTTGTGGCAGAGGCGTTGGCGGATCTGGTTTGATGATCGACAAATTGACTAGTGACTGTCCTCCTGTGCGCTAGGTGTACGAAGTAGTACTCTTGACAACGTTTAGGGATTCCATACATGGGTCCAGTACTGACCACGCCGAAGTAATAATATTATCTTTATCCAACTATCTTAGAATAAGTATAAATAGCTCCATTTATATAATATATACCTCTAGGAGATGATGAGACACGGTGATCATAGTCGCGAGGCGCTTAATGATGGCCTGGTTGTTGCAATCGCCTTACTAAACTGCTGGAGAGACCTGGATTTGATGTTCCTACGTGGTGCTTCGGGCCTCGGTGAGTTTGGACCAGAGTACCAGAGCCTGTGGCGATACGGCTTCAGCCACGCCAGAAATCAACCTGTCCTGTATACCACTAGAGCACGCCTGCGGTGCATTTTGGAATCCAGTGGCTGGCTGACGTCTGCATCTGTCATTTCCGACCTAACGTGGCGACGCTAGACTAGATCTATGATAGCTTGCGCGTGGCGCCCCTCAAATCGTCCGCAAACAGGTAGCTTGCATTGAACTCCTCCTCACTTCGGACCAATGATCTGTGATCAATGGTAGCTGGAAACTTGTAGTAATTGGCAATTGGCCTATTCGGTTGAGTGTCCATTCTCACCATGCGGATAGCCAGCTGAAAAATGGGTCTCCTCCCTTGATCTTAAACAGTCGTTCCTCAATCCCAGCAAACTTGTGTGTATTCGGCAAGGCAGAACTGAAGAAGAGGGGTAAAACCGACCAGAAATCAGGACTATAAAGCCCCACGCCAGTCGGCACAAATCTTATTCTACGTTATGTACAGCTGTCCAACCGCACACTTCAAAAACTAACATTTTTCTGCGTCGTCTCCCTGGCTCTTCTCACCCCGTACAATATGGCCTCCTATGATATTGATGATCCACATTGGCGATCCCATCCGGGCAAAACCTATGCTGTAAACCGACTGACCCCTGATGGGTAATGCTGCAGTAGCCACAGCTAATAACCCGTGCAAGAACGAATTCGTCCGTCTCTCCCAATAACGCCCCGACTAGGCTGTGCGCAACTTCTGACTCGGGCGTATAGTACATGAACATTCAAATGATGAAAAGAGACCTTCGGCATTTCACCCCCCCAATTCGATGAACGGTATGTACTACGCTCATGACACCCCTCGCCCCCTCCCATTATCTCTGATCATCCCCCTCCCGGGCCAACGTCGACCAGAAGCCAATCGAACGCTATGTATACTAACATAGACATATAGGACAAGTTATGCTATTTCCGTTGTTCGGAATGTATTTCGGGAACGCGGTGGCAATGTGATTTCATCGAAACATGAGGATCTGGAGGAGAAGCCGACACACTATCGCATCCGGATAGCAAGGCACGTATTGGCATCAGTGGGAGGCTATACTGAGAAGGAATGGCCCGAGGAGACGGCTAGCATAGTGAAACCCCCCACAGGGAGGTTGTGGAGGTACACGACCTTACGAGGGCCCATACTCGGATTGTCCTGACACTGCCTATTAATTAGAATTATTTGGCGGGCCGTCCCGGACTCCAATTCTCGGGGAAAAGGGTCATGAGGCTGTGAAGCGCTCAGCTATCAATATATTTCCCACAAACCGGGAAAGCTACACACAGTGGGGAGAGGCCATCCACATTAGAACTGAGATGCGAATGCTCACTTCCCATTATAAGGAACGGAAGGTTATAACCAGGAGCTTCTTTTGACCTCAGGGAGGTAAAAGGGTGGAAGCACCATCTCTAAACGTGATCTAGGAGTCTAAAGGTCTAAAGTAGCGCCTTCAACTCCCTCGCGGGCTGGATAGCCAACCCCCTCAAGGATCCCTCCGCCCTCCACCCCTCAATATAATCCAAGAACGACCTCGTGCCCTCCGCCCATGTACTCCCCTTCGCCCTCTTCACTTTCTCCTCGGGATCCGTAATCGCATTCCCTTCGCCGTACGAATTAAAGTACCCAGGGGTACACCCAGCCAACGCCGCAAAATAGGGCGCTCGCTTCAGAATCTCCGCCGTATGCGCATCCTCAGCCTCGCGCGTAACCTCAATGATAGCGCGTTTCTCGTCGCCGACGTGCTTCTCGCCCTCGCGAATCCAGTGGATAATATGCTTCGCGATGAGCCCCAGCATGAAGATGTTATTCCCAGTAATGGTCGCCTGGTTTGTCCCCGAGAAGAACAGGTTCGGGAAGCCCGCACTCGCGTAGCCATGCAGTGTGGCCGCCCCCTGCGCACCCCATTTCTCGTCGAGTGAGAGTCCGCCACGCCCGATAATGTTCACGCCTGTCCGTGCGCTCGGGCTCCCGTTACCTGTGATGGCTTTGTAGCCCGTGCTGAAGATTATGATGTCGACGGAGTGTTCCTTGCCCGCGACGACGATGCCGCGTTCGGTGATCGCATCGGGGCCCTTGCCGTCTGTGTCGACGAGATGCACGTTGGGCTGGTTGAATGTCTGCAGGTAGAAATCGCTAAACGTGGGTCGCTTGCACCACGATGGATACCAGGGCTTAAGCTTCTCTGCCGTTTTAGGATCCTTAACGATCGACTCGACTCGCGCACGGATGGATTCCATTGCCGGAAGATCCTGTGCGTGGAAGGCGTCGACATGCCGCTCGAGGTTCTCCGGCGAGGGATCAATCACCCCGTGCTTGCGCGAACCCAGGATCGCAGAGTACGCCGGCATATCTGTCCAGCCGTCATTGACCAGGTTCTCGACGCCCGGATTGGCCGAATTCGTCATCCACGAGTTGAGGTTGAGCTGGCGCTCGTACTGCCAGCCCGTCGTGCTGGCAACGCGGGTCTGGAATTCTTCGAGCTTGGTCAGGCGTTGGTTCCGCGGTTTGACGTATGCCGGTGTGCGCTGAACCACGTATAGCTCGTATGCGTATTTCGCAACCTCGGGGATGACTGCAATGGCTGTCGCTGCGGTTCCGATGACTGCGACCTTCTTCCCCTTCAACCCAGTTAGGGTCTGATTGCTCTGCGAGCCGCCGGAGATCTGATAGTTCCAGCGTGCGGTATGGAAGAACTCTCCCTTGAAAGAAGGTAGGCCAGGGATCTTGGGGACCTGTGGCCTGGTCAAGACACCCGCAGCAAGATACACATATTGCGCCCGAAAGACGCGCGTGATCGGCGCCGCACCGGGACCCCGATGTTCAACAGCCGTTACAGTCCAAAGCTGGCTCGCGTCGTCCCAGACCGTCGACTCGATATCAGTCCGGAAAAGCGTCTGCTCACGCAGATTCCACCGCTCCGCGATCCGCTCCGCATGCTCTCTGATCTCCGCCGCAGGCGCATACTTGTGACTCGGCACGTACCCGGTCTCCTCCAACAGAGGCAGGTAGACATAGCTCTCGATATCGCAGTGCAGTCCGGGGAAGCGGTTCCAGTACCATGTGCCACCGAACCCACCCGCCGCATCCGCTAGACGGATCTCGTCTACGGATTTTACAATCCCCTCGTTCAGCAGGCGGACGGCGAACTGGAGTCCACCGAAGCCCGCACCCAGGACGAAGAAGCGGTACGTGGCGCCGGACTCGATCGGCGAGGGTTGCGCGTTTAGGGAGGAATGGTCGACCCAGGGGTCTTCGGCTAATGAGCGCAGGCGTGATTCTTCTGCTAGTGTCAGTTGCTGGAATTGGCCGGTGCCCTCGGGGCGGAGGCGTTTGTTTGCTTCTTCAGCGTAGCGCTTTCGGATCGCGGCGAGCTTGGCCGGATCCACCGGTGGAAGATGTTGTTGGGTTGCCATGATGAAGTATTAGTGTTATACAGTGGAATAGAAGATTGGATCCTGCGGGGCTTACAATTGGAGTATATATATGTCTCTCCTGCGGTGGTCGGAGATAAGCCAACAGAGCTCTGTGATGACGCGAGCACCTTGCATGAAGGCGCGACGAATGACACAAGATATCAGCCCGAGGACGCGATAATCGCGAAGCGCTGTCCTACCATGCGGCTATTTATACATTCTATCTCCAACTGACACCATATCGCCCCTGTCAATTCTGCGGAACAGTTGAAACTGCCCCACCTTGCACGACCCTCCCGGAGTGTAAGCCCAGACCAGGCCCCCGCCGCCACGCGCGTGCAAGGTATGCAGCGTGTAGGACGTTCAAGGCTAAAAGCTGACTCGTGCAGATATTGGCAGGTTGTAACAGAAATGAACAGGCAGGCCGTGCGACTCCTCTCATTGTCCCGGTCGCTCTCGCTTCAACTTCGCATCTCAAAACCACCTGGAATGGTTAATCCGCTGGTCGCATAGTATGTACATCATTTTCTGCCTCGCAGCAAACGCCCTCTCACTTCTCCTCGTACCCAATGCGGCCCCTCACACCCTCAAGATGGCTCTCTCAATCTCCCTCTTGATCCCGCGAGGCCAAGACTGGTGATATCCGGGGCCGGCTACCAGGTCAGCGCATAATTTCGCAGATTCATGAGCGTCTGATCAAACAAGGACGCCCACTCCGCTGGGTGCTTGAACGGGACCCAGGCGACCCAACTGGGGTCCGCCGTTGCGGGCGCATTCAGCGGAGGCTGAGCTTCGAAGAACTTCTGCCCGCGCGGGCCCGGGTGAGCCAAGAGCGCGAGCGCGGCGATTTCGGAAACTCGGGAAGAATCCTGAATATGACGACTCCAAAGATGAGGAACGGTTGAGATGCCCTCGAAGAACGGTAAAGACCCAGCACCAGCCGGTTAGCCCGCAAGGCTCGCCCACGAACCTGGATCCATAGCAGATCAGCGAGTGTCATTTCCTCCTCGGACGGAAACGTTGGGTGGAAATTGCTGGCTTGCCTCAGGTCGGGGAGGAGGTCCGTTGATAGCTCCTCTTGGGATATGCCCACCGTGGTCGTTGTAGTTGATTTACTGTCGTCGAGTCGCTGCAGACAACCTCCAGCTGCGATGCTTCGCAGGTAGAGGTTCCGTCGTCGTAATTGGTTCGTTGTTTACAAAATACATTTTCCCGGCCACCCACAAGGGTCCTCGGTCGATCCTTGCTTTATGGTATGGCAATCTGGGGAATGGCCCAGGTGGATTGCCCTATTATGCAGTTGAGAAATATAATCCAAGTGTGTATGATATCATACTAGGAGGGACCGAAGTAATATATTAATTATATCGTACCGACCTTGCTCAATGTTAGGGTCGACAGTATTAATGCCGATAAATGCATGATATGAAGCGTTTTCGGACATAAGAAGGGCGAGTCAATTAGCGCACCACCGCTCCGAAGGATTGGCTATCGTGGTGCTCAACCCCAATGGTGTGCTCCGTGCATTATCTGCTTCTCCATCAAGAGTTGGAGATTGACTCATGCACCTTAACTGGTGCCTTAAAATCCGCCGAAGTCGACATCGACTCCAAGGTACGGATGCATCACACGTTGACTGGTTAGAGCAGAAAGTCACAAAAGTCCCTCCCAACGTGGTTCAAGGTACAAGGTACGAGATAACAGAGTCAATAGAACATAATGGCAAGAAACGGTCCAAGAAATTGCACCCTGACGCCTTTATCTACTCCGGGTAGCTGAGGCAGGTCGGTCTGGCGCGAGCCCGACTTCCACGCGCACGAGAGCCTCGATGCCGACTAGTACAATGGGTACGCACAGGTGGCCGAAGCCGCAAAATTTGGCACGGGTGTCGTCGCCGACAGCATGCCTTTCCCCTCGGTCGCGCTGGCCAAATCCCTCTGGAGCGTCAGCGCCTTGGAACTCATCACACTCTTGTCTGCCATCGCCGCGCTCCTGTATAGCTGCGGCGCCAGCGACAATGAGGCCAGCCATCTTGCGCGGCAATTAGCGAGTGCGGATCATATCAACCGCGGCCGCGCGGGATGGAACGTTGTAATGATACCGGCGCCCGAGTTTGCGGAACCTGGGTGACCCGCTTGAGGAGAATAGGGATAGCACAGGGAAATATGCGTGGGCACGCACATTTCTCAAGGCTGTCAACACACTGTTCAAGGACAGCCGGTGTCTAGGCCAACCTCGACAACGTCCACGCGCCAAGTATTAACAATGGCTTCTACAAGATCACGCAACCTCTGCATGTTAAGTGCCCGATCCAGAGTTACCCTGTTATTGTTATTGCGCAGGCGGGGACAACCCCCGAGCGAATCGTCTTTGGCGGCTCCTCTAGGGACCTGATTTTTTGCGCGAACTACAGCATCGAGGATGGGCAGAGGGCGTTTCGCGTGCTGAAGTATGCGGCTGTAGGTTCCGGCCGGAGCCCCAACTACCTGGCTATTGTGACGGGGTGGGCAGATAAATAAATGGCACGTGTCTGGCCCTGGGGCTAGGTGTGGGTGCTGTTACAGGGATCGGGATGCTGGCCGCTCTTCCATTCTGGTGGGGGGTTCGAAGCTGGTCGATAATGAACGGAGCTCCTTTGCTTGAAGGTATATCTATGATGCGCTATGTGAAGAAGAACCAAGGGTGCTTGCCTCTAACAGACATCTCGATCGCGATGCGACGTTTCCTCGATGGGGATAGTGGGGGTGAAGCGTGCGATTGGATCACGGATTTTTTATTTTTTTTTTTGCCCACATGTGTTAATATTATTCTCTGCTTATGTATATTGGACAAACACGCCGGCTGTTGTGGAATGTTGCTGTTGCCAGTAAATCGACAACTTCAACACCTACTTCGCACCGTCACAGTGTTAGTGGAAAAATATCATTTAAAACATGTACAGCACTGAGGATCTTGACTCCCCAGAAGCTAATCCTTCACTCTTCCTAAGCTAGCCTACAGAAAGCTCACAACCCCAATCAACATAGCAAGCACAGATGCGGTGCCCGAAATGGTAATGGCAGAGCCCGCACTACCCGCGGTATACGTCGTCGAAGATGACGAATTAGTCGTGCTGTTCTTGTCATACCCTATAACCCCGGTCTCATTCACGCCCGAGACATATGTCGTGCCATTGCGGCTGTACGGCGTACCGACATCCAGCCCATATGGGGCATCATAGGGGAAAGGCGTCGAGTAGTTGTACGTGGGCGTCTGCCCGCCATAGATATCCACGACGGCCTTGAGTACACCGTTCCCGGCGGAGCAGCTCTCGTTCGTCACAGGGACAGGCCACGCGCGGCGAAAATCGGAGTAATCGCCTTCGGAGAGCGGACCGGGGAGCGAGACGTTGAGGTACAGGTTACTGTTATCGACGTCCCAGTTCGTGTACCCGACTTTGTCCGCGACGAGGCCGAAGATGTTCGCGCCGCAGTCCCAGCGGCCGAGCGAGGGGAGGTCCCAGTTTGCGGAGACGGTGGAGATTGTGCTGTAGTGCGTGTAGACGGTTTCGTCCTTGGTGCCGACGAGGTCGTCGGGGACGGCGCCGCCGAGCAGGATGCTGAACACGCGGTTGCGCACGTCGTATTTGTCGGCGGTGGGGACGTCGTAGGTGGTTGTTTCGTCGAAGGTGAGTAGGAGGAGCGTGTTGTCCCAGAAGTAGGTGTTGTTCATGAGGTCGGAGACGAAGCCGCGGAGCCAGGTGGAGCCGAACGTGATGTTTGTGTCGTGGGCGTCGTTGGTCATGTCTGTTCATGAGTTTAGCAGAGGCTAGGATAAAGAAAGAATATACAGCACAGGGAGAGATGACATACTAGGTGTGATGAATGCCCACTGCGGGAGCACCTTGTTATCTAGGTCATCGTAGAACGTAGTAAAGTTCTTGATCAGGGTCAATGCAGTGTCGTTGTTCGAGATGGAGTTGAAGGAGACCAGTGGGTTATGTTTGCGCATGTAATCACTGGCGTACGTCTGCTGGTTGGAGTAGTTGAACCCCTGGAAGCCAGCAAAGGGAAGGTGCTCCTGGTACTCTCCCCATGAGATTCCCTTGAGGTTGAGCAGATCAGCCACGGTGGAGACATTGGCAGGAATGTCATGGAAGTCGTCTTCGCAATTGTTAGCTAAAGTCTGGAGACCGTCAAGGTGGTGGATAATGACCGTTGTCCATTCCAAAGTTATCACCGCCGGCAGCAGCAATGTAGTTGGGCTGCGAGGGATGGCCAGTGCCATAGTAGTTGGTCAGGGTGATCCCCTTGCTAGCGAGCCACTGCTGGTTGGTGTCGTTGGCAGCATTGTCATAGTCCTGGGGTTAACAAGTATCAATAGACAGCCAGCAACACCCTACGCTCATGGAAGTGGTACTTACGACATTCTCCAACCAGACCTGGTAGAAACGATCGAAAACTTTGCCCTTGACGTCAGAGGTCCAGGACAGCGGCACAGCAGTCGCTTGAGCCTGCTTGATCTCAGACAGCGCAGGCTCAGTGGTCGTAATCGTGGCCCCGGCAGCGAGACCAGCCAGGGCGAGAAGAGCAGCAGCTGAAGCCATGATGCTTGATTTTCCCAAAGTATGCAGGGTACCGGCAATTTGGACGTGGTAAGCAGGGCTGGATTTCTCGGAAGGCCCCGGCAGGGACAACCTTTTTATATGTCGCGTGTCAATCCAGGCACCCATGATACATCGTAAGATGGAGATGTTATTGAATGCTTACTCCAAGCACGTTGAAAGCCATACCCAATAAAACCAGCGGATTAAAGGCACGTTTTTCAAGGTGCATAGGGCGCTGAAGCGACGGCGGGGCTTGAGTGGAGATTCTCAAGGCTTGTGTATGGCTAAGCATTCCTTGGCCCAAGCATCCGGGCAATTGGCCAATCGAAACGCCCAGAAGTCTGCTGGTGGAAGCGGGCCGATCGAACGAACATTCCAATCAATCGCCCACGTGTGCAGCCCAAGCCCACCGATTCATGATCCTGACTCGGCATTTCCCGACAGCTTCCAGGGCTGTCTATCTGTCGCCGCTGCTGTACCTACGGAACCCAAGGGACCGTGGAAGTACAGAACAGACGAGAGGTGTCTGGCGTCATTTGAACTAACATATGTTTGTATTACATATGCCCACGTGGGGTAGAGAACAGGGCTTCCCATCTTCTCAGCCTTATTTAGTTTGCACGTGGGACTTGCCGGGACAAAGTGTTATAAAAGTTAGGTAGCATATTGCTTGAAAAGTATAGAAAGCATCTTTACACTTGTTACCTAACTTGTTACCTAACTTGACCGCCTCCATAGCGGCATAGTCTGATAAATTATATATAATATGTTGGATTTTGAAGGTTAACAGAGTGTCAATGATGTCTAAGTAGCGCTGCGCGATTTGTGACCTGGAGTTTACGACCATTAGCAAGTTAGGATTCCTCTATCTAGTATACTCATTCATATACGGATGAAGCTTGATATATCTATATATATTATAGCCGCCCATTTAGGCCAGCGCTCGTTTCGTTTGTTTGTCTCCCTTGTTTTTTTATTTCAAAGAAAAAAGGTACTACTAATGCGCTATGTGTCATTCTCTATGCTCCTTCAACTAGGTCATCTTGTGGGCGAGATAACCTTAGCCAGGTTGTGAATTTCTACCCTTCTTCCTGCACCTGTAAGTAAGTTGTTAAGCTTCATGCAGGCAGATATCAGACAGTGGCGCCACTAATGTGGTTGACATAACTGGTTAGCTCGTGCATATGTATGTCGTGTGGAGAGTATTTCCGTATTGACCGTGGACCCGTGTCCAATACTTCTACCTCGGGATTAGATATTTTTATCTTCGTTAAATTTATTCTAGTCCTTGTTATCCAGACTCACCTGCCGCCCAAATAGCTCCACTACTGAACCCCTACATAGCCAGAACTCAAACAAATACAGTCCGGAAATACAACCCATAAAACACCAGGGAATGAGCAATGGTCTTAAGGGAACCAAATGACAACCGGATTAGAGTCCACGTACAGTTCGCCGCCCGACGTATTCTGTCAGTCACCAAAGGAAACGCCGGCGATCATAATAAACCGCTAGTACGCTGTGGCAGCAGCCAAATCGCGCAGAAGAAAGCCTGTCTCGCGGGCGCCGGTGGAATTTACCTACGCAGCTCCCACACCGTCAGGCGCCCTGATAACGCCGTGGCGCTCTTGCGCTAGGATCTGACCGACGGGGTCACATGCGTTGCAATGTATGGGATCGCTCTAATCAAGGCGCCTACACGGAGCATAGTCGATTGGGGAGTTGGACAAAGGAGTAAACGCGGCGCGCGCCGCGCAAAATGACAGCCATATGCGGCCAGTTGGGAGGGGAGGGGCGCATTCACCTGTGCCCAGGAGGTAAATACAAAATAGCTTGCAAACCTACAGAGTCGGGTATAGTAAGACCCGAAATAAATGGGGTGCTGCTGTCTATAGTCACTGCTATGGGCATTGCCGGGGATAATTACGTGGTCACCGACTTGTAGAGAGGAGAAGGAACACCTAACTTCTCAATATGACATCAGTCTAGTGGAAGATAACCGGGAATGGCATGTCTATGACAGAGACATTATAGGGTTGCCCAAACCAGGCTACCGCTCGCATTGTGGCAGCGAGAGCTGCGTTAACAGACATGTTAATAGCGAAGTAACAATAACAAAGGGGTTTATTTGAGGTCGACATAAATGGAAGACTTGAACGCCCAGCATATTCTACGGACTGTGTGACGTTTGATATACTTCTCTTCTTATTCTCTAATATATAATGTTCCGCATATCTAAAACTAGGTTACGTTGCTTAATAGGTCGTTTCAGAGAGAGTAGCTTTTTCAATTAATGCGTCCACTTCGGTTACGCGGCTCGTAAGCAACTTGCAGTGAGTACCAATAAATTTATGGAATGTCAAAACGTACCCACGCTTTCGATGTCTTCAACTGCTGCCTGGCACGACACACAAATTAGGAGCGCTACGGCGGATAGTCTAACTACATCATTCACGTCACTGTTGTCCAGTAGTTCCCAGGGAGAGGACCGATGGTAAAAGGATTCAGAGGACTCTTATATCATCAGGTTTATCGTAAGTGTTGGAGGTTAAGTATGCGACCGTTATATCAGAGCCCCTGCCCAAGACTAGATAACAAGGGGTGTTGGGCCCTAATACCACGTTCTGTGTGCAGAGCTCGACGTGGAATCTGTACAGAAGCACAGCTGTCGATCACATAGTAAAAATAGGGATGGATAGCATGTCGTGTGTCATGCACACCAAGATCACTCACCTAGTTACTGGATCTACGCCGGGTAATGAACAAAGGGCTCCGCAACCGTTTGAAACAACCGGTTGTTTCGAGATTTAAGGTTTCCCCTTCTGCGGCTCCAGGGAATAAATATCTGAGAAAAAAGCGAAGTGCTGTGCAGAACCAGCTAACTCAATCAGCCACGGAATCCCGTCTGCCCAAGGCCCTCTCGGGCTTGGCACGAGATTCGGAAGCCGCGCCAACCACTCGGCTTGCCGATTCAATCACTGTGCGTTTCGGCCCGAGTTCCCCGGCGAGATAACTCGAGCCAATGATCAAGAGCGCATCTTCTAGCAAACCAGCATATAACATACTCTAATTAGGATGTAACCATGGTGGTTTCATATATTAGATGTCTCTGGCCTGACCTTTCGCATTGCGCATATATCCGTTGGGAGATAGGTGTAAGCTGTAACTTGGAAAGGCGTATCGTGGCTTACCCCCGGCGCCCCGGCAGCCGGGTGCTTCCAATCACTAGCCATGCTTCCCCTGGTGAGCTGCGCGCCATATTTCGGATCCGCAGCCATGGTCTGATTTGGGAGCTGTTCGATTCGTCCAGCACTGCAGGGTAGCTTGAAAGGGATTGGCCGGCAGTCGGCTCGGCGTCCGTAGTGATCCGAACCGTGCTAACCCTCCCCCAGTGATTTCTTCCTTGACGGAAGATTCTCTTCCTTCTTCCCCCGCGCAGTTTCCACATGCGAATTTAAAGTCTGCATATGTGGCTGCATATAGCATTAACTTTAATTCTCACAATCTATGTAACTTCATTCTCTGCAAAAGATGGTGCATTTTGCAATCCTCTCCAAGTCAGTCTTGATCAACCTGTCTGTATGAAACAGCCAAGGGCCATGGACCCTGTCTGGGCCAGCCCACAGTACACGGTGGAGCGGTCACCCGAGGAAGGCAGGGTCTGAATAGGAACATTCGGACTCAGTATCGGACCAAGGTGGATGAAGGAAGGGCAACACCCTGCACGTTCCTGCTGAGGGAGATCATTTCCAAATCTCTGCAATCCCAAGGCTTCAGGTAATACGTTGTTGATCGCTGCCACTATCTAGCAAGGACAGGAGCTGTAGTTCTGTTTCAGCGTGGTGTTTGCCCGGTCCGGCCGGTGCGGGGAATGCGGGTTTCCGCCTCCTGTTGACCCGAATAGGCAGTCTTAGCGGCTCATATCCCCGAGGCTTTCCGTGCATCGGAAACTATGCCTCGGCGCTTTCCAGACTCCTTAGCACGATCTGCATGCGCTTTCATGTCAATTCGTGAGTTGCCCGACTGGACTCTCCACACTTCATCTCAGACGATGCGGGGATTGCCCCTTTGAGGCCTTTCGGGCCTTTCGCAGGACAGCTAGTTACTTGGTGGTTGTCTGATGAGTACCAGTGCCGATCTTCCACGCTTGCACTCGCGTGGGTACCTGTGTTGCTTGGCGCCAGTGGTATGTTGCTACCTAGTACAACCGGATCTACTCCAGTTTGTCGATGTTGTACCTAGTACCGTTTCCGCGCCGCATCCGAAACACCGGCTCGCTCGAAAGTTCCCCTAAGTATTTTGCGACAAAATGAGAAGACGGCGCCTGACAGAACAGGCAATCGCGTTGCAGATTATTCAACCCGAAAGAACATATAAAGGCGCTGGAGACTCGCGGTGGTCCAACTTCTTTCTGCAACAGCGAACACAGCGATCTGCCGGACAGACACCACAAAAAAACAACAACAGCCAGTATGAAGTACTCCCTATCTCTCCTTTCGACCATCGCGTCCCTGGCCCTGGCGGCCCCTTGCACCCGACAATCGGGTTCCAACCCTTCCGTCGACGGGTTGAACTTTGTGATTGACGGCAAGTCTGGTTACTTCCCGGGAACAAACGCATACTGGCTTCCCTTCCTTACCAACAACGCCGACGTCGACCTTGCGATGAGCCATATCGCCGAAGCAGGCCTCAAGATCCTCCGAGTTTGGGGCTTCAACGATGTCAATACCGTCCCCGCCAACGGCACCGTCTACTTCCAGCACCACGCCGACGGCGTCTCGACCATCAACACCGGTGAATTCGGGCTGGAGCGTCTGGACTACGTCGTCTCAGCCGCCGAAAAGGAGGGTGTCAAGCTGATCATTCCATTCGTGAACAACTGGGATGATTACGGCGGCATGGACGCCTACGTGACCGGATACGGCGGCTCTGACAAGACGAGCTGGTACACCGATGCCAAGATCCAGAGCGCGTATCAGGCGTATGTCAAGGCGGTGGTCTCGCGATACGTCAAGTCGACCGCTATCCTGGCCTGGGAGCTCGGCAACGAGCCGCGCTGTTCATCGTGCGACACTTCTGTCATTAACGAGTGGGCGACCACAACCAGCGCCTTTATCAAGTCTGTCGATCCCAACCACCTGGTGGCTCTCGGTGATGGTATGTGATTTGTCGATTTGTTCCCCCGATTTTGGTGGACAGCCGGGCTAATCTGTGTGTTCTAGAGGGCATGGGCCTTAAGGGTGGTAGCGAGTACCCCTACACCAACGCCGAAGGCAATGACTTTGCGCTGAACCTGGCTATCCCCGACATCGACTTCGGTACCCTGCATCTCTACACCACTGACTGTACGTCTTCCCCCTCCGTAAAGCTCGTGTCTTGCCACTAACCACGGATGCAAACACTAGGGGGCGTCTCCAACAACTCGTGGGGAAACCAATGGGTGACGGACCACGCGGCTGTGTGCAAATCCGTCGGCAAACCCTGTCTGTTCGAAGAATACGGAATGAAGGACAACCATTGCAGCGACGAGCTGAAATGGCAGGCAACCTCTCTAAGTACGACTGGTGTGGCTGCCGATCTCTTCTGGCAGTTTGGCGACACGCTCAGTGGAGGCGAGACCGCAAATGACAAGTACACTGTCTACTACGGGACTGACGACTGGGATTGTGTAGTGACTGACCATGTTTCTGCCATCAGCGCTGCTGCCTAGAGGAGGGCGCGTGTTCGGCGCGGATTTAGCTATCCATCTGGAAGGAGGATCCCCTGGTGGGGTTCAACTGGTGTTAGAGACGGATCAGTCTTAGCTTAACTTCTTGCTTTCTTTTTGATCTTTTTTTTTGTGTGTACAAAACATGGTGGGTCTTGTACCAACAGTGTATCTTGGAGATGGTTGTTTCTTCGCACCGAGACCAAGTGCGTGGCTTATACTTATATTCGAAAATAGGGGGTTTAGAGGTCGATAGAACAAATATACGGCAGTTATATCGGGAGTTCGTGACGACGTCAACATTACTGAGTAATTTTAAAATACGCTACTACTACTAACCTACTAGGGTGCAGCCTGTATATGAGGAATCGGGTAGTGCCTGAATTAGTCAAGAATCAACACTAGAACAATATTTCATATCCTTGGCAGCAACAGCCAATATACCTAAACGCAAATGCATGAAACACCCTTGTGCAATCGCTTTGATACGTGGAAGCTATGTACATAGGTAATTCACGTTCCCGACTACTATTCCACCTCACACACGGCCCATATACCGTCCCCCCGTAACCTCCGCCCACGCTTCACTCCCGACACACCGGTGACACCAAACCACACTATCCGGATCATACTTGCTCTTAACAGAGTCCAGCCACTCATACAAATACCCATACCAATCGTGCTTATAATTCGGATCATTCAGATACGTGCCCATCCCGGGCGTGGGCTCCTTCATGGCGCACACCTTGCGGTGAAATCTTGGTGCCAAGGGCAAACAAGCATTATGATCCGTGCGACGATGGCTGTGGTGTGGGGACCCGCTTCGCATCTGGCGTTTGCAGTGCATCATCCTCATATCATCCTCGGGTAATCTCGATGCCAAGCCTCCTGAATCCAGGGACGATCGCAGGGGGGCCTGCAACGATGACGCAATAAAAGGGGGGCTTAGCCACTCTACGATGAAGCAGGACTATTGTCGGGCCGAATTGGAGAGCTGAGCGGCTGAGGATGGGGGCCAAAACAGACCAAGACATTAGTCGATGCTTGGTACTCTGTACTCCCCCTCTTATCTCCTAACTTGAAGCGCAACAAATGCATAGTTCCAAAAGATGCACGACGCCGACAAACCGAAACGCCATTGCTGGGAATGCTGCCGGCGGAAACTGGTGTGCGATTTCACCTGGCCAGGGTGTAATCGATGCGCGCGATCTGGAGTGGATTGCCCGGGATACGGTGAGACGCCACCACTGCGAATCAAACAGTTCAAGCCACCGAAAAGCAAGCCGCGTGCTCAGAAAAGGCATGCGGAGTCTGAGGCTAGACGAAGTACCAGTCCCATGCGCCAAGGCCCCGATATTGTTCGACGGGCTCCCGTTGCCATTGCCGTTCCCTTCCCCGAGCTAAAGACAGACTTCCACACTATGCTAGATGCCGTGCGCTACTGTAGGTGGCTGACTATACCTCCCATTCCAAAATCTGACCCGCTAACTATGTAACCCCTGGCAAAAGATAACGACTGCATATACCCCGTAATGGCGCAAAAACGCGAGTCAATCCACAACTGGAATATATACCAGATCACACCAGCGCAGTTTCAGAAAAGCGTCTGTCGGCCCGAGTACACTCGTATGGGGATCATATGCATGGCGTTAAGCCACAGGCGGAGCCATGCGGCGGATGACCTCCAGGCTCAGGCTCTACAGCGGACTGCTCTCACGTACCGCGGGCAGGCGATTTCATCGCTCAATTACGCGATTACCGATCAGGAATCGAAGCGCAACAAAAGTCTGATTCTTGCGGGGATTCTTACTCTTCTTCATATGGATGTGAGTTTTCATTCTGTGCCATATATTACAGGAAGTGCAGGGTGCTTACGCATTCAGTAGCTCCAGCAGGGATTCTCCTCAGACTGTAAAATCCATCTTCAAGGCGCTCGCGCCATAATCACGGCATGCGGTGGGATGCGCTCGCTGGTCGAGTCGCCTGGCTTGATGCCGTTAATCCTCGACTTTGCTTTGTAGGTCACAAGCCACATTCCATTGTGCGATGGAAAGCTGACGAGAAGATAGCCTTGTGGTGATGACTGACACGTCGTCGCCTGCATCCCAACTGCTTGTTGGGTCTTTTCCTATACAAGAGCTCGAATTCATCATATTAAAATACGGCGGTCCCGGCCACGCATTTCGAATGTGTCCGCCTCCATTATTAGTGGAGATCCTCAAGATCAATGACCTGCGGAGTCGAGCTTCAGAAGATGTTCTTCGACACGAAACTCTCCAGCAGGAAGCCCGGAAACTTCTTCGGAGGGTTGAGACATTCTCAGTGCAGGAATGGATCAACGCCAACGAGCTTTTGGATGAGGAATTTACCCTCGTGATCCAGATGTACAAGGCCGCCATCACGCTATACTGCATGTCCTCGCTCCAGGATCTAGGTGTCCTCCAAACATGCCCTCTCCTGGCAAAAAATTGCACAACAGCGCGGTATCTCACCTACGAGCTCATCAGGAAAACCCGCACAGCATTCGGGATCGCCGGCTGCTTGGTCTGGCCGCTCATGGTGCTGGGCGTAGAAGCAGAAGGTGATGGCGATGGCGATGGCGATGACTGCGTTGCAATGCGCGAGTTTATCTGTCGGAATCTGGTTGAACAGTGGCAGGATAGCGCGACGTATGCGCCAATGGCTTTGAAGGATACTTTGCAAACATACTGGACCTCGAGGACCAGGAGCTGGGAGGCTTGTTTTGATAAGCCGTTTATATTCTCAGCGCTTATTGCGGTCAACTGTGGCGGGATACCGTTTTGAATCCGTGGACTAGATTACACTGGTGTAGCAATGAGCCCTTCTTTATACAACGGTTTTCCCAGAATAAACCAGCGGTGCTAGGTACCTATCCATGAGCGATTTGTCAGATATAGGCCGACCCTGGGCAAAAACAGGGACCCATACTCCATTGCAAGCAAAGAATACATCACTCATTACATGGTTCCAGCATCAACCGGCACGAAAAACAAAACAAAGTAAAGGCCACCTGTGAGTAATTGTAGAAGCAGAACCAAGTAGTCCCCGCAATTCTCGCTTGGATCAGCTCACGTGATGTGAACGAGGCATTATTATAGAGGAAGTGTTTAGTCGTGTTGAAAACCAGGTTGAGATCGGATGGGAACTCGTAGCCGTGGTATTGTGGAAGTGCTATAACCTGCCCAGCGCTCAGTACACACCAAATCAAAAGGACATATATGTTCCCGCTTTAGATGAGGTGCTCCACCAGCCGGCCCACCCGCCGAGTCTCCGCGCGCGGGAACCAAGCCGCGCGGTGGCATCACCAAATACATCGACAGAGCACAACATAGATAGGCTATTGACTCGGTAAATGCGATCTCTCGCTCCCTTTGCCTATGTTTGAATGTGGATAACTTGATTACGCCAACTTCAGGGCAGGTCTGACAAATACACCTCGAGCCTTTACGACTATATATTTCGGCACCTCGTTAGCAACTCACTCCTCAAATCCAACAGTTTCGATTATCCAATTCCCTTCACAATGGCTCCAAATCTATTACTCACTGGTGCTACTGGCTACATGTAAGTAATTTGCCCGGGTATAATGGCTCTTGCTGATGCTCGATAGTGGAGGTAGCATTCTCCGCAGCCTGCTCGCGGCCAACATCCAGCCAGCAAGCATCTGGGCGATTGTCCGCTCCGAGACGCAAGCAGACAGTCTTAGGCCACTACAAGTGAGCACGGTCCAAGCCGCCTTGACCGATGAAGATGCCGTGAAAAAAGTCGTTCTCGACAATGGCAGTCCGTACCGATTTCATCCCCCGGAACAGGCTGGCCAACTGACACTACTTAGTTGACATCGTCATCCATACTGTTAGCGCCGTTGATCCTACGCTGGCGGTTCCCTTGCTGGAAGCATTGAAGGCCAGGAAAGAGCAGACAGACCAGAACGTGCATCTTATCCATGTACATTCACCCGCCATCAAGGCCCTTTCGCAACTATGCTGACATTTTTAGACCTCTGGTGTCACTGCCTTTGCCGATAAAACGGGTTGGCCTTATGGAGTGGCCAAGGAGGGCGATGACCTCTATGCGCTTCAAAAAGCGGTTACAGTACCATATCCACTTCGCGAGGTGAGATTCACCATGAATGATATGTTGGCAGCCATACTAAGTTATAGACCGACGTTGTCATCCACAAAACTGCGGATGAATATGGCATCACTGTTTATAGCGTGGTTCCGCCTCTTGTCTGTAAGTAGGCCCCAATTCAGATAGATGAACATGGTCAGGTCAGCTCATAAACCTGGTAGATGGAAAAGGAACTGGAACCGGAAACAAGATCTCCGTCCAGATCCCTACCGTGATCCGCGCCGCTATCGCCAACAAACAAGTCTATCGGTTTGCTGAGAACTCGGTATTTCACCCTCCTCCCAGAGCGTACTGGCAGTAGTTTGGCTAATTGATAGTAGGAATGGCCTGCGGTCCATGTTGCTGATCTTGCTGAGTACTACACCCGCCTCGTGCTGGGGATTGTGGAGCACCAGCCGCTTCCATCGGGCGCCAAGGGCTACTACCTGGTCTCTCCCCACACGTTCAAATGGCATGATGTTCTCTCGGCCCTTGCAGGAAAGTTGTTTTCCCGGAACCTTGTCTCAAGCCCAGAGGTGACAGAGTGGCCGAACGAGGAAATCAAGGCAAAGTCTCTCGGTCTCCCGGCTCCCTATTATGAGATCGCGTGGAACTCGAAGTAAGATATACGCCCCTTTCTACCGACGGAGACCTTTTCACCAATCGTGGATGCTAACTTGGTCAGTGCCTTTGTGCTTGCAGAACACCACGAGGCAATTGGCTGGAAGCCTGAGTGGGATTACAATCGGTTTATCCGCGACATTGACGAGGATATCGAGGCTGTTTTGGAGGCTGGCACTGGTGTAAAGGACCTTACCAAGTATCTGCCAGATCAGTCCTAGATAATGTACAGCATACTGTTACAATGGTGGTGGGACAAGTGTGCCATGCCTCACTTGTACTATGATGGAGGGGCAAACTATCACTTTCCTTTGCTGGACGGAGAATGAAGGTGAGGACAACAGTCGAGATGGAAAAGAAATTCATAAATCGCCATAGAACATCCAATTTAAACAACAGAACTATGTTGCATGCTCATAGTGTCAAGGGCGCGAATACTCCCGCAGCCACTCAGCTAGATCTTTATGCTCTTCCCTCTCCGCACGCTCCGCCGCCTGGCTGCGCACCTGCTCAAGATCTTCTCCCCGTGCTTCATATACATTCAGAAGCAGCTGGACCATATCCCAGTGCCCCCTCTCTGCAGCCCCGTTAATCGCTGTTCTTTCCCCCATTTGGCGCAGCTGGCGCAGCAACATCGGCTCCACTTTCGAGAAACCGTAAAGCCATTCTGAACATCCCGTTCATGGCCCTCCCCTGGAGCGCGGTAACGCCCTCCTTTTGCGCTGACAAGGCGTTTATATCTGCCCCGTGCTGTAATAGAAGATGGGCGCTCTCGGGATCCCTAGTCTTCAAAGCTTCCTGGAGAGGCGTTCCGTAGTACTCGGTCGCGTCTGTTTTAACGGCAGCGCCATGTTCGATCAAAAAGCGAGAGGCTCTATGAAAGCGAGCCCGACAGGTGCGTTGGAGAAAAGTGCTCCCATTTGCAGCGCGACTGTCCAAGCATGCTCCACATCCGGTGAGAAGCTCCATGAGCTCGAGCATCCCCTGATCGTCCTTCCAGCGGAAATCAGGTAGCGAGTCCCATGCTTTTTGTACAGCTTCCCGACGAGTTGATGGTGCCATCGAAAGGGTTCTTTCATTCAAATATGAGCTCAGTGACGTCGTGGCGATATTTGAGGACCAGATTCAGGGCATTGACCGATCCAGGATGACGTTCCAATTTCGGAACTTTCGCCAATAGTAACATAATTATTTCCGGGCTAGCATTCTCTTGTAATGCATGCACCAGAGAGCTTTCTGGATTGAGTCGGCCAATTCTAGCTGCGGGAGCTAGAACATCGGCACTGTGCTGCAACAATAGGGCGACCATGTGCGTATCATGTGTCGATTTCTCCACTTCGCTGCTAATTGCAAAGCCAAGAGGGCTTTCAATGTAGTGATAGAGGGCACCACCATCAGGTAGTACTTTAACATCCTTGGTCTACGCCATCTTCCTCTCCCACTCCCCTCTGGCCTTTGATTGAGCACACGGCGCAATTCAGGATCTTTTTCATTCTTATTAGCATGGCGAACACGAACATGGCTATGGATGATCATTAGCTTCCGCATAGACCGCAAATAAAGGAAGACAGGATGGATTATATACCTCTTGAGATTGTCAGGTCGTGGATACATCCTAGGGCTCCCCTTAGTCTCCGGGCAAAACGGACAGATGTACCCCAGTGAATTATGGACGAGGCCATGACGGATCATCTCGTTCTTGCGTTTGAATTCCTTACCGCGGACTCCACGACTGCATCCGTCGACGGGGCAGAAGTATGGGCGGTCTCCAGAGAGGATTATGTTATGGCAGCTTTACTGCATCAGTCACAGCTATGAACAGATGCCATCCCACAAGGTAGGTAGTGTTGTCCAATTGCGTTAAAAGGTACTGCGTCTGGAATGGAGTGGCCGTGCACCCTGGATGGGTGCATTTGGAAGGGGCCGGTGAGCCTGACTCTTTCGAAATCTCCGGCAAGGTCCCTGCTTCGTGACGGGTCTCCCCAGCAGGAGCAATAACAGCATGCTGCTCTACCTCTACCTGCCCGTAGCTGACCCTGTAGTGATGAGTGACGCTGGTATTTTCCACCCAACAATAATCAAGCATGGATGGGTCCAGCGGCGGCATGTCGCTACGCCAACGTGCCTGGCCTTGCGGAAAAAATGGGGAAGGCCTTGGTTGCCGGATTTGCTCAGTGTCAGGTTTCAAGAGTTTTTCTCTGAGGTACTGGGCAACGTAGGGCCCATGTGTAATCTCATCCCGCGTAGCCTCACCTTGATGGATCCCCATAATGCCGCTTCGGACGCGGGTATACTGGTCCAGTGCCGGATCAGAGCAACACGCGTCGACCTGGGCGAGTATTTTCTTAACCAGGGAGCAGTAGGCTAGTAACTCGCTTGAGTTTTCAGTGGCGGACGATAGGATGTCATCTGGTATGATGTTTTTACGGGCTTCGAGGACTTTTTGTTCATGTGCCTCCTTTTTCTCGACGAGCTTTTGGATTAGCTGGCGTTGATCTTCCAGTGCACTTAATCCAGCTCGACGGTTCTCCGTTACTACTCAAGCACTACTGCGTCAACCCAGGTTATGTACTTACCTCCGAACCTGCCCAGCATACATGATAACATTCAGCAGCAAAAGCATCGTAGACTTGAGTCGATCGAGGCTGCATCGCAGAAACTCCAGATCTTTCTCGATCACGAGAAACTTGAGTCGTTTCGCGACTCGCTGGAAAGCACTTTTTTGTCGAATCGCCCTCTGAGTTATCGCCATTGATCGAACTTGTAATTTTCTCAAAAACAGCTTTACATTCCTGCAAAATAGCTCGAGTCGTACTCAATGCCTCCGCGGAATACATCTGCGCCTGCTCGTCCTACTGCAAATTATCGCCCAGCTGGCGGAGGATGTTGGAGGTCAGTGCAACCTCGCTTGAGAGGTTTTGGATGCGATCATCGGCTTGTTTCACTTTGCTGTACATAGCAGGTGCAGAATCTGATCGATAGGTGAGTGCCGACCTCGGCGACTTGGAGAATTCCAGCCGCGAGGCCGAGGATTTTCAGGCCGGACATGTTTCTTGGCGCACTGGAGTCTTTTGAACGTTGTGGGCTGCGTGGGGCCAGCCCGTCTTATTATTGAGCTGCTCGTCGCGCGCGGGGGCCTCGGGCACCGCCTTGCGGGGCTGCGCGTTGGATTTTACAAATAAACGACCACGATCAACACGTCTCGGTGGCCACTAATGAGGCACAGGGAAAGGATAAGCGTGATTGGAAACTTCGACCGCAAGGGGCGTTATTATGCATAATTGGTGACTTTTGACGTCCACTTACTGCCACTACTCCGTATGTACCGACAAGGCTTGTTCTTTTGCTAAGCGACGTTACGTACCTTCCCAAGCTACCATTTCGAAGGTTTTATCGCCTACGAAACCTAATGAATGGTACTGCTGGCTTAATGCGGGGTACTATCGGACCCATTCATCGGCCCACTATAAACCTTGCTTAAGATGATCTGCAGGCTTCACTGCTGGATGAGCTCGCGGAGTTATCCATGTAACATACTCGACTGGTGCCTTCAGTCTGACCCCAAGAAGGATCTCTCTGGGCAGGTGCGCATACCCGTGACTGTCAAGACCACAACTCTACTCGTATTCTTAACATCGCATTGACGCTGTTTCGCGAACCCACTTGTATTCACGTGTGACGTGGCCTATGCTACCGCCGCTGTTTAGTAAGGTGGGTTTGTCCCACGATGTAAAGTGATCGACATCTGAGGGCGGATGTCGATTCGAGGACGTGGAATTGTCACCGTCACGGGCCACAATATCCTGATTCCCTATGATATCCCTCGTCTAACCGAGGTCCACAGTGGGTTATCAGATATCTGATATGCCCTCGGATAGCTGATCTGCCTTCAAGAGACCCATATCTACGGCTGAATGAGATTGGGGGCCAAGCCATGTCAGCCCTAGAGCAGGATGCGTACCTATCATAGAGCCCAGACACAGAGGCTGAAAGACGAGGTGGGTGTAATGGGCGGGATCCATGTCCATGACCGGGCTCATCGTCCACCGGCCACGATATGATAGTATGCCATGGGATGTTCTTGTGGGTCACCGACCATGGACTCTGAGGCTGTACATTCATTCTCCACCCAGGAACCGAACGTACCCGAAGAGACTGGTCAAGGAGCCTCCAGGCTATATAAACCCCATGGCTACCAGGTCTGGAGTTATAATTCCAAGGCCATTTCTCAACTACTTCCTCAAAAGCTCATTGTTCAGCCCACATTATAACCAAAATGCGCCTCTTCACCCTCGCTCTCGCCGCGCTCTTCGCAGCCATCGCATCCGCCGACTGCACACCTGGTGAAACCTCCTGCGGTGCTGGACGTAAGGCTCCCCCTAAACATCCTTTGTTCTTGTGTCCCTACCTTCAATGGGCACGTTGCTGACGTGATACGATCAATAGCTGCCGCAAACACCATTATGGTTTGCGGCGAGAACGGCATCGCCAAGCCGGTGACTACCTGCTCGAATGGCCAGACGTGCCAGAATGTCGGCGCGGACAATGGACCCACGTGTGCCTAGATTGTCGCGGAACCTGCACAGAAGAACGACTATGAGTGGTTAGAATTTTTGAGACAGGAGCGGGAAGATCGAAAATTCATCGTCACGCGGCAGGCAATGTTAGAGTAGACAGACTCTGTTGCGCCTTCCCCCTCAACAACTGCCGCAGCACCCACCAGCATACATGCCTAAATAGTTATGATGAAATGTTATAGAGATTTATTAAACGCCCCGCCTCCTTGATAACCGCCTCCCACGCTCCCGCGGAGGAATACCTGCAAGACTGACTCTTGCTACAAGAAGTGCGCCAAGAGGCCCATTATCCCACAGAGCAGAATCCAAGGTAGGGATCCAATTACAAAGACCGCTATAAAACACATGGTTAATGGAAGAGGGCATGGAACGCGGCATAGATGTGGCAAGAATGCAGGTTTATCAACCCGTCAGATAATTCTCTTGGGGGGGTCAGCTTGCACTCGTGTGTCAGCGCGTGGCGCCGGTGCGGGATCACGGTCTCGTAGCTATCATCTGCGAGACCTGGGTCGTGGATTGCGCAGCATTCGAGATGGCGCTCGTTGCAATAGTCGCGGCTTGTGTCTTTACGGGATCTTTTGCATTTTCCCCGACGCTTTCTGTGGGGTAGGTGAGTGAGGTGAGGTGGTGGATCCGGGGAGGGTGAATCGTACCGGCACGTCAGAAACGCCCTCGGTCGTCTCATTGGGGGGTTCACCTCCCAGATTATTGGCAGCGTAGTAGGTTTCCACGGAGTCGGTGGAAATCGAGGCGGGATTCGGGATTGTCCACCACTTGCTCCGATACTACAACTCGGTCACCAAAGGGTTCTAACTACCCCGCATTCCTCGTTATGTGCCACTGGGATCACCACTACCAGGTTCTCCCCGTATGTGAGCGCCTGAGGCCCCGTTTAGGCGAACATGGTTACTTAGCCGCGAACATGAATATGGAAAGACAGTTTGCGAAATGATTCGTTTCAACTCGACTTAGCAAGTGTATGAGATGGAATAACCGATTAATAACCTACTTGAAACCTGGCAAACCTACCGTCTAGTTCGACTTGGCCGTCTGCAACCTCCGGGTACAAATGGTAGATCAGCAACATGGTGGGGAGATTGATTCCGAAAAAGACAATGTAGATCTAGAAACAGTCAGGTTTCCGAGAATTACGACAGTTGAAGGATGGATCCGCCAACTACCATTCCACTGCTTGAAGAAGGTGTAGAGTAGAACTGTAGTCTCAACGCCTGTCCTTGAGCGGGCCTAGTGAGGACTCGATATGATAAATCCTATCGTTTTATACTGGGATTGTTCACGTCTCGGAGATGGTCTGGTGCCTCATAAGGATCTCGCGAGCCAGGTCAACTCTAACCTTGGCTACCAGCCAGAAGGGTAATTTTGGTGTGGAGTGAGAGGCATGGATGGCCCTCTGTGGCCCCTTAGGGAGTGGTGAATTCCGCCAGAAAATCATACCTGAGAATATGGGACATTCTATACCATATGTTATCTGCTGTAAACCTGGATCTTAATCCTCGGGGTGCCCGGGGGAGCGGGGACAACTTGGACATGAGGGCCGGTCATTAACAAACCACCTTACAATATGGATAGTGCCCACACACACCAATCATCACTGTTAACCAATAACAAGGGTGGGAGTCGTTGAGTGGCATAAACATCCCAGCCATTAATTTGAAATAACAAGCCCCGCCCAATGATGAGGCATGAAGCAGTAGGTTGGATTGGGAAACTGCGCTGAATTCGAGGCCACCAGGAAGAACGCGCATTTCAGCTAGAACCCCGGCTAACTAATGTAGAGTGCATAATCTTGGCGAAAATATGGCATCAAGGTGTACAACTATTAGCCAAGCCGATGCTTGTAAGTATCCGCGGTGACATGAGAACATCCAAAGCCTCAAGGAAGGCTGTTAGTGGAGATCTTGTTCATTTCAACGCAGCAAAATTAAAGATCGCCTGATCATGAGAGATGGATCTCTCATATAAGCGACGAATACCTGTAGAAGAACGTGTAGCTTGCAGTAGTCCGATAGCCACCTTGTAACATCACACGTTCACCCATAGCATTCGGCGACAGCTCTGGGGAAATCCAGGTGCGTGGGCAAGTTTACATCGATGAATGTTGCGCCACTGGCGTGGCTATGCATGCCATCAACTCGAAGAGGAATCTGGGGACTCAGCTAGCCTACTTGGCCGCGCCCCGCGGACCTCGCACGAGGGTGCAACAGCCCCGCCTGCTGGTTGCACAGCAAATATTCGCCATGCCCGCCAAGTAGGCCTGTATGTTTGGGCGGGTCTAACGGATCTGGGCCATACCTATTACTCGATAGCGCCCAGCCCTAAGAGCCTACTAGGGCTGGGGGTCCACTATTGATGATGACTTGTCAGCCTGTCATTGTTGGTGTCTCAAGGCGTCTTGCATGGGCACTGTAACCACCTTCATTCTGTCCCACCAACCCCCACTCGGTTTATATGGCTGCCTAGAACAACAATAATTCGCAATTCGCCAGGGGGAGGTATTTAGGAGTGCGGCTTGCGCCGTCTTTCCAGTGTGAGACATCACAGCCACAGTCAATCCTCCTACAAACCCTGATCATCAACCACACCCACGTTTACACACACTTTCAAGCACTTCGAAAGCAGAGCAGCTAAAATGAGCTTCCACCAGTCCGCCCGCGAGATCCGCGTCGAAGACGGCCACCGCCTCGTTGCTGAGCTGGAGCAAGAGGACGGCGACTTTGTGCACGCGGAGATCAATCTTAATGACGTTCTGGGAAACGACGACGGTATGTATTCATGCTATCCGCTTTCTTCAGTGATCCATACGCACATGAAGATACCTCCCTTAGACGACTAAGCTGATATCCCTATTCCTTCCCAGGTCACTTCCAATGGGGCGGAGAAGGTTTCAGCCATAGTGCTGAAGACATCCACTTTGAGATCGAGGGAGGGGACGAGGTGCCTATTCTGCGTGCCAGATTGAAGAATGCTGATGGAGACGAGGTTTATGCCGACATTAATCTGTCAGAGCGGATTGGCAACAATAATGGGGAGTTTAACTTTGAGTGATGTCTTGTATTTATTGCAATATGCACCTCTGGTAAAGAGATTGTGAATGTGAATTCCCCTCCCTGTGTCTCCAAGAGCATAGCCCGTATAAGCTGGGACGTTTCCTGAGTATCATCCCCAGTCATTGTGCCCTCCGTAGCCTGGCGAAAGGTTGCTCAAACTGGGCCGGTAAACGATTAGTGGCGATTTGTCGTAAATCGCGGGAGCGCGGGTTATATCTATTCCTGAATTGTATCAATTATTAAATTACAATCACGGATCTTAACTGTATCACGTTTGTGAATCTCGAAGGGAAACAGGCATGTTGAACAATTAGATAACCGGACAAGATGATGAACCAAGTTTGTAGCTTTGGCAATGAAATCTGTCGCCTTCCTTAGTTGGACCCTTCCGAAAACCAAGTCAGTCGAATGGAACCTGGGCTCCTTGCATTTTGGCCAAGGCATGGCCGCCACGCTCCAGCGACCTGCAAAGTGCGATGCGAGTTATCCTTACGGTCCGAACTGCAGCAACACGAGAACGTTCAGCGGCCTAAGCGTGCATAGAACATAGTATATTCGTCCATCTTGACCATGTAGTCAAGGAACCATCGATCTCCATCATTCTTCGCCACTTCCTCACTAAAGAAGGTCCGATAGAAAGGAACGACCACAGTGTTCGTACCGACAAGTAGTCCTCCTGTGAATTACTGCCCCGCAATCTAGTATCTACAATATGGGACCCTGGGTGTAGGGCATCCCCCCATGGCAGCACGCGACGAGGTAGGGTAGTCGGATTGGGGAAGTGAGCCATCAGGCAACGGTCCCATTATCAATCACTTTTCGGAGCTCCTTGCAGGTGTTTCGCTCGACATACCCACTTGATTTGATAGGACACCTGTTATCCGTGCGTTTCCGCTTGCGTTTGGGGTTTGCGAGGGTATATCCGCCTGTGCGTCAAGGGACCCGACCGCAACCCAAGAGGTGGTTTTGATGGAGTAATGAAGTAGCATAATCACCGCGGACTAAAATGGCGGGATTAGACCCGCGACTTATGTTATCACGGCCTACCTTCGTGCCCTCGACTCTGGCTGGTAATAGCTCCCTGAACACCCGGCTAATGTGTACGTTCGGAATGTGTTTTGCATGTGCCTAATTATCTCGACGTATTCGAGGCTACCAAGCAATCCGGAGCAAGAGGGGCTAATAAACGTTGATCGGAGCGCAACCCCGATCAGCAGTAGGTAAAGAAATAAACACTCCAGCACATATACAGCTGACGCCAAACCAGCATTGATTTTCTTATTCTACAGTTTCACCCCGCTCTCAACACACCAAGGCATTGAATAACAAGCTTTTCCACAGGTCCAATCGGTTCGCGAGTCTAGCACTCAGAGAGAGGGTCGGTGTAGATGCAGTAGTCGCTAGGTCCATCGCTGACTTCCTCGGGCTGTAAAGTGAATTAGCTTCTGAAACTCTCAAGCCCGAAACAAGGTCGGGTCTGCTTACCTCCTCATCGTTATCATCAGTGCCCTCATACTCCGCGCAGATAGTCTTGACATCGGTAGCGCAAGTGGCGCTGTCAATGGTGGCGGTGTCACCATAGTTGCTGTTGATACCAACGAGGTACTTGCCGGAGACGGCGGTGACGCCTTCAATGACGACGTTGCGCTCGTACTGCGTGTCACAGTTTCCGCACGAGCGGTACAGCTTGCCGAAGTCGTAGACGGTGAAGTCCGAGATGGTCACGGTGCCGCCGCCGTTGTGCTGGATGACCTTGTCATCCGCGCCTTGCGCACCGCCGCCGACCACGTTGAAGGGGCCGTCGCCGGTCTTCAGGGAGAGTGCGTCTGTTTGAGAAGCATTAGATATGTACTATTTCGGCCAGGAATAAAAATAGGTTACCTTCGCAGACAGCCTCCCACCAGACGTTCTCGATCGTGCAGGAGCCCTCGCAGTGGACACCCTCGATCTGGTCGGAGCCGATAATGACGTTCTTCAGGGTACCGCCATCCTTAACAAGGAAGACAGCATCAGAGTCGCCGCCTTCGTCCTGGCCAGTGCACTCGACGCCACGGCCGTAGGTCTGCATTCCGCCGTCAAATGTCTCACCGGAGACCTCGTACACCTCGTCGAGGGTGACGCTGCCCTGGGATTCGGGGATGGGGAAGGTGTACCGCTTGTTCAGCTTGTTGATGGCCGGGTGAGAGCGAGCGCCGTGCGTGGCCAGCACGCTGGTGGCGAGGGAGAGGAGGAGGGCGTTCTTGGTGAACATTTTTAATTGAAAGGAATAGAGAAAGCAGAGTACTGAGACACGAGATAGTAGAGCTGTGGAGCTGACCTGAGCTCGGGAAACGAATCGAAGTAGCAAATGAAGGCGCTCTTTATAGCTTTCGCCCTCTCCCTCTGTGTGTGTACCATGATTGACTCCACGCGGCCTGCAATTCTTGGCACGTGTCAAGTCACGCCCCGAAATCGACCTCTGGAGAGCGATCGGCGAGCAGGGTGTATGATGATTTGTGGATTTGCATCAGCGCTTTCAAACTGTTACAACACGAATCTCCTGCCGATCAGCTTGGCATAAAAAGCTTGCGAACGCTTCGCTCTCCACGTCGAGCCCGTAAGGCCTCCGATAGGTGCGTTTCCATGTTCCGAGTCACGATCAGACACCCACTGGTCTTGGCATACTTGGTTTCGGCGTTCGGTGTTAAGTGCTCATTTCCTGCCCCTCGCTTTCTGTTGGCCCTGGCCGCGTGTGTAGTTTCGTTGCTCGTTGAGGGAATGACCGACGCAGCGGTGTTGTCAGACTGGCTGACGTCGACTTGCCGGCTATCCCGGACCCTTGCATATCTCGCTCGCCCTTCTGTCATTGGTGTGAAATGAGTTCGCGGAGAACCCTGCAACCATCTTGCAGCTCCCTCCAACAAGGTTGATCTGCAATGTTATTCCTCCCTTGGCCACGGCAAAGTAGTACATAGCGACAGGTCATCTGACAATAATACTCCGAACACTGGCCAAATTTCTCCTTCCACACAGAGCAGTACTCCATACATAACTCTGCACAGCTAAAATCGGCAACCAATACGAAAAGCCTCATGTTGGGGGGAAACGGGTGAAACCAAGTGGGCCGTGTCCCTGAAAACACCAGACTCCGACCTGGAGCTCCATTAACCTCAAACACTTTCCTCCAGTGCATCGAATCGTAAGCGCCGATTCTGTCATTAAAGCCCCAACCAAACCAAAAGCTAAAGCAGGTTGACCGCATTACGTTGCCGCCTTACCTCAACTGGCTGCGCCACACTGTCAGGAGTTGTTTTGGAGCCCAAACCTTTTCCCGTGCCCTAAGCATCTTTCATCCTCTTAACAGCAGGATTATGAGACGATAGCGACAAAGGATCGATATCTTGCAAAACCAGAACCCCTGGCATTTTCCTATTCGGATAACACGTAGGGTAAGCAAATAGAAGTACCTACGTAAGCCTCCAGTTTTCCCATGGTTGCCATGCAGACTCGACTAGTTCGTCACTATCTTCATGGGTTGATTTATAGGAGATCACCGCCCTTCCTACCCTTTTACCACCAGTCTCAAGGTAGCGTTTCAGCGCAATACACACAACTAATTCATGTCTATCAAGCAGACACTAATCATAACTCGGATCAGTGCTGTGGAATAGTGACCATGCGTTCTCTCTGTATCAAACTGCAATGGCCAGCGAATGACACTGCAAGACGATAACCCGTTTTATATATGCGACCCGATGGAGCCTGCGCAGATAGTCATTGATCTAGACTCACCGTGGGCGCGGGCAGGGAGAGGTAGTTATACTTGGTCTGTGCAACAAGCGGCGCCGAGACAAGAAGAGGGATGCGATTGCTGTGAAGCCGTGAGTATACTCTTTACATACGAATATATATGTAGATGTTATCAGGTTACGCAATGCAGGTCATAGGGAAGATAAGTTCATTGTTCTATTTAAGAGAAGCATATAACTATTCTAATTTATAGCTTTTATATTATAAGGTTACCCACATTTAGTGATTTATATACTAAGGAAAGCTAACTGTAAGGGGCTATAGCTATATCTAGACTAATCATTATTATAAGCCTTATAGGGTATAGTAAGTAACCCTTACTTTCATATGGATTTTAAAAGTTGTATCTTAATGAAACCGATCGATTGAACGGCATAGGAGTATTTTCCCTCGTGGACAGGGTTTCCATTTCGCTGGGCCAAGTCACACTTCTTCCAGGTTTCCTGCTAGTACTAAAGAGCTATTCCATTTGAACTTGATCCTTGACCTGATCATGTCTTAAATATGTCCTCTCACTCATCAACGCTAACAACCCTCACATCAACCCTCCCCATCCTCTCCCTAATAACCACCCCATTTAGCAAATCATTCCCCTCGGCCCTCGCAACAGCATCCGCCCACGACCCCTCAATCCCACTTTGCAAATGCCTCCTCGCAATCCTCCCTCTCGCAGTTTCTTCTTCAACATCCACAAACCAGCTCTCATCAACCAACCGCGCAATCTCATCCCACGGCGCCTCGTCAAACGCGAGATAATTTCCCTCGATTAAGATAAACGAGACACTTGGCATCACGCAGATCGCGCGCGGAACCGGGTCCCCGATTGCGTGGTCGAAGCCCGGAGCGTAGAGGGGCGTTGAGGGGTCTGTCTGTGGAGAGCGGAGGGTCCTGAGTAGGCCGATGACGCCGTGCGCGTCGAAGGTCCAGTGGGCGCCTCGTCGTGCGTAGGCTTCGGCGCGGGTGGGGAGGGTGTCGAGGTATTTCTTTGGGTGGTGGAAGCCGTCCATGGGAATTGCGACGGCTGATCCGGGTTGCGTTTCCGTTTGAGGTTCGGGCTGGGATTGGGATTGGGATTGTGGTGTTGGTTGCGAGCGCCAGTGCCCGTTTAGGCGGGCAACGACGTGTGCTGCAATTGTTGATTTACCGGATCCCGGGGGGCCGGAGAGGGAGACAACCACTCGTTTGCCCTTTGCAGATGCGGAGAGCTCAAGGGCGCGGGTGACGAGGGTTTCGTAGACTTGGTCCATCGCGGTGGGGTATGTATGAAATTTTGCGGTGAGAAATGCCCACAGGGTTGTGCGGGTGGTGGTAAAGCACGGGAGTTAATATGCGGCGAGCCCTGGGTTAGAGGTGCGTACTACGAGACTGCTGGGTGACTTGCTCTGACTATGTCGGAGACGGCGTGTTTGTCGAATTTCTCAGTCCTATCCAGAAGGCGTGGGTACAAAAAAAGGGACATCGGTCGTCTGTGGCCCGTGTGTGTTTCCTTTTCTGAATGCTCATGACTCAAAATGAAGATGGTGGGCACTTTAATCGGGGCGGGGAGTCCGATGGTGGGGGGAGAGCGGCGGGCGCAGCTCGTGGTAAACTGGCAGCAGTCACGGTCGGCTACATGAATTGGAGATCTACCGGAGTGCTATTTAAACTCAAGTCCTCGCGCTCCAACGACTCTACCACTTCGATTCGTCAACTCACGTTTTATTCAACCTCCAAACCCCGAAAACAAGATAAGATGTCCATGACTGTCGAAGACTGCACGCGGGTCCGCGAGGGCTTCCCGCGCCCATTCCCTAACACCACATCAAACGTTGTTAAACAACTTAGCATGGCTAGTAAGGTTGTTGTTATTACAGGAGCTGCAGATGGCATTGGATATGCGGTTGCGGAGGCCATGGCAGAGGCCGGGGCGCATGTTGGGATGTGGTACAATTCGTGCGTTTTTGCGAACTCTGAGATGCAGTGACAAGAAGCTGACCTTGTCTCTCTTTTGGTGGATAGGAATGATGCCGCGATCCAGAAGGCGAAGGGTCTTGCTGAGACACATAATATCAGTGCGATCGCCTATAAGGTTGATGGTAGGCAAATTCACTCTTCCCCTTACTAAGAAGGGAAGTGGTATGTGTGGGCTAACCAGGAATTGTATAGTGTCCGACGTCCAGCAGGTCCAGGATACCATGGCCAGAACCGAAAAGGATTTTGGGAAGATTGACGTATTCATCGCGAACGCTGGTACATGACACCAGACTCTTATCCCTAACCTAGACGAAACTAACTTAAGAAATAGGAATGGCCATCTCCAAGCCTATCCTTGACCAAACCATTGATGAATACCACAAACAAATGTCTGTAAACGGTACGTACTACCCTACTAAATTCCAACCAAATCCACCCTGTCCCATCGAGGAACTCCCATTAACTCTCAAGATACAGTCGATGGCGTTCTCTTCTGCGCCAAATACGCTGGTGAAATCTTCCGCGCCCAGGGCTCCGGCAACCTGATTATAACCTCCTCCATGAGCGGGCATATTGTTAATGTCCCTGTTGACCAGCCTGTCTACAATGGTACCAAAGCATTCGTGACGCATTTTGGCAAATCACTCGCGCGTGAGTGGCGTGAATTTGCACGTGTTAACATTGTCTCGCCTGGGTTCTTTGATACCAAAATGGGCGCCGGCCCTTTGGCACTAAATGAGGCATACCGTATGGCTGCCTTGGGCAGGCAGGGACATGTGAAGGAGATTAAGGGGTTATATCTTTACTTAGCAAGCGATGCATCAACATATATGACGGGCACTGATGTGATTATCGATGGTGGGTATGTTTTATCATGAGTGGTATATAGAAATGAAATGGAAAGAAGGTTTTGTGTGACAGATTACACCCAGAAGTCGTTATGGATGACCGTGGAGAGACTCGAAAACCTCTGCACGGTTATACAGGCGAACCTCGAGAAGAGTTAATTTATCAGAGTAGGATGAAGGTCTAAGCGTCGCCGAGAGATGCAGGTAAGCAGTCCGAGCTTCTGGCCGCAAATCCGTTCACCGCTGCAATCCTCTAGTAGTGCTCGCAGGAGATATGACTTCATCAGCGGGGTAATCGGGCGAAAGCAGGCCGTGGCAGTCAAATATTAAAGACTCCTCTGTCTCGGCGCCTGATGCGATCCCTTTTACCGTCTACACCATCACAGCACACCAAGTTACCAAGAACACAAAAGATGACAGAAACTGTAAGTGTAGCCTAGTTACCGCATACACTCTCGTCACACTTTTTATATTGCAGTGCCGGGAGCTAAATACGTATATATACTCAACTAGAACCTCTCCTGCCTCCTCTACGGCCCCGGCAAAGTGAGCTTCGAGAACCGCCCCGTCCCACAGATCGAAGACCCGCACGACGTCCTCATCCGCATCTCCTACGTCGGCGTCTGCGGAAGTGATGTATGGACCTCTCCCTGATTCCGAATCTAACGCACAACCACGACCGCAGCCTCAAACCCCGACCGACTACCCCCAAAGACAACGAGGATCCAAAAAAATAATAATCGATTTAACGCTATAGGTCCACTTCTGGCGCCACGGCGGCGTGATCCGGCTCGTCTCCGACTCCCAACCGCTCGTCATGGGCCACGAAGCATCCGGCATCGTGCACAGTATCGGCTCAGCCGTGAAGAATGTCAACGTAGGCGACAGAGTCGCCATCGAACCCGGGTTCCCTTGTCGGCGCTGCATGAACTGCAAAACCGGTCGGTACAACCTGTGCGCGAGCATGAAATTCGCCGCGGACCCGCCCGACACGCACGGGACGCTGTGTCGGGTCTTCCGCATCCCCGCGGATTTTGTGTATCGCATTCCGGATTCGTTGGGGTTGCAGGAGGCGGTGCTTGTTGAGCCGTTGGCTGTTGCGGTGCATGGGGTGCGGCTTGCGGGGTGCGTGCAGCCCGGGGCTTGTGTTCTTGTGCAGGGGGCGGGGACAATCGGGTTGCTTAGTACGGCGGTGGCCAGGGCGTATGGGGCCAGGAAAGTGTTTGTTACGGATGTGAGTGAGCGGAAGAGGGAGTTTGCGGGCGGGTATCTTGGGTGTGAAGTTCTGGCTCCAGATGTTTCGGAGACGCCGGAGAGGGTGGCTACGCGGTTTAAGACGGATATGGGATTGGAACACGGTGTTGATGTGGTGCTGGAATGTACGGGGGTGGAGGCGTCGGCGCAAGCTGGACTGTATGCTCTCGCGGCCGGTGGGGTATTCGTCCAGATTGGGCTGGGCAAGCCGATGCAGTCTCTCCCGGTGCTGGACATGTGTGAGAAGGAGGCCGTCCTGAAGACTGCCTTTCGGTATGCCCCGCGGGACTACGAGATTGCGTTGGGGTTGCTCGCGGATGGGGCTGTTTCTGTTACTCCGCTGATCAGTAGTACTGTGCCGTTTGAGCAGGCGACTGAGGCGTGGGAGCGCACGGGGAGGGGAGAGGGAATCAAGAATTTGATTGAGGGAATGCGAGATTAGGTGTACGGAGGAGTAGCATCGCGAGTGGAGGCTTCATCGGTGGACAGTGACCCGATGAGTTGTCCATGTAGCTCGCTCAGGTTCACTCCGATATACGGCATCCCGATCACATATAATAAGGGCAAAACGGGGGGGCTGACAGACGCCGGAGATTAGCATTCGCTTATCTTTGCACATATGCTTGCTTGATTTCACGACCCTTCCTTCATCTCACCCTAAAAATCCTCTACAAAATCCTAGCCCAGCATAAGCCCTCCGACATGTCTTTTCCCCCCGCAACCCTCACCGAGCGCGCCGCGCTGACCTCCCGCACCGTCCCCTCCATGGTCCTCAGCACCGGAACCCCAGCGCCTACAGCCCCAATCGCGACCGATGCTACCACAGGCGCCCGCGACCGATTCGCCATTCACGGAAATGCCATTGTAACTGGTGGTGCAGGGGCCCTAGGCCTGCGCTCCTGCGACGCGCTCCTCGAGCATGGCCTGTCTGGACTTGTCATCTTTGATATCAATCCATCTGCACCTGAATCCGAGAAGGACATCAACATGATGCGCGCAAAATTCCCGGATACAGCAATATCTGCGATTGCGGTGGATGTCACGGCCGAGGATAAAGTCACTGAGGCAATAGAGGAGGCAGTGCGGATTCTAGGGTCTATCAATCACCTCATCTGCTTTGTTGGCGTTGTGGGATGTGTTGAGACGCTCCAGATGCCGGTCGCGCAGTGGCGTCGGATCCTGGATGTCAATACAACGGGCTCGTTTATTTGTGCGCAGGCGGTCGCGAGACAGATGGTTAAGCAGCAGGATCAGAGGGGTGGTGCCAGTGGGGGGTCCATCACGTTTATCGCGTCCATCTCTGCGCATCGTGTTAACTTCCCACAGCCGCAAGCTGCATATAACGTTAGTAAAGCGGCGCTACTAATGCTTAAAAGCTGTCTTGCAGCGGAGTGGGCGCGTTACGGGATCCGTGTGAATAGTGTTAGCCCAGGATATATGGATACCGTGCTGAATGAGGGTGATGGGATTAAAGAACATCGCAGGATCTGGGCGGAGCGAAATCCAAGTGGGAGGATGGGAGTTCCAGCGGAGTTAACAGGGGCGGTTGTTTTGCTTGCAAGCGAGGCGGGGTCATATATCAATGGGGCGGATATCGTTGTTGATGGGGGTGGGATTGTTTTTTAAATTGCTTATATGTAGAGTATGGAAGTTGGGCGTCATTTAGATTTTGCGATTGTATCCTATCCTTTGAAATTCTCGTATCCTCTATATGTACCCAGTCCAAATAGCGGCAAATACTGTGCTAGGGAGGTACCCCGACTGCGTAAATAACAACATCAAACATCACGCCGGACCACGAGTGTCTAGAAAAGCCAGGCGAGACTTAATTTCGTCATCCGTTTTCCCTCACAAGCAAGGATATCCCTCATGAGTGAATACTGGGTAAAACCACAAGCGGTGACTGCCCCTCGGGGTGGGCCAGCCGAACCATCTCAACGCGTCGGTCGACAGTTGACCGACTAAAATCCTGGTCGCATTCGCTCCACTCCTTTTCCCCATGAATTCAATTCCACCGCCGCATGATGAAAAGTTGGGGTAGCGCTAGTCTAACGAGAGAGGGCAGTGAGACACCACGCGTGTTGTCTCTGCGAGAATTCCCGGTAATCAGTGGTGACTGCCATGTATATAAAGCTGGGTGGGCGCCTTTACAGTTCGCGGATACCATAGTTTCTCATCTGAACATCATCTGGCTTACTACATCATGGCTATTGGAGGAGCTGTTTCTAGTGCCGAGGCGGCCGAGTTGATCTCCTATGGCCCCCCAGGTGAGTAACAACATTGATACAGACTCTGGTAGTTATCGCTGACCGGATCCAGGTATTCGGGGTCTCGTACAGAATCCATTCATTTTCTTCCAGGCTTGCGTGGCGAGTATCGGAGGGCTACTCTATGGGTTAGTTATACAGTTCTTTCGAGTGAACCGGTATTCTAACCGTGAACAGCTACGACCAAGGCGTCATCTCCGGCGTCCAAGTGATGACGAACTTTGTAAGTCCGCTTTTCTACCGACGCTTGTGTCCATCCTTACAGCCACCTAACGAAGTACTTTAGAAGCTCGAGTTCCCCCAACTCGCCGACGATGCCACCCTGCAAGGCTGGATGGTCTCAGTCCTCACCCTCGGCGCCATGTTCGGCGCACTCCTCAACGGCCCCCTTGCCGACCGCTTCTCGCGCCGCTGGTCAATCCTCTACGCAAACATAATCTTCCTCCTCGGGTCCGCAATCCAAGCCGGCAGCGTCAATATCCCGATGCTCTTCATAGGCCGGTTCATCGCGGGTGTCGCGGTGGGCATGCTCTCGATGGTTGTTCCCCTGTATCTGAGCGAAGTGGCGCCGCCGAACCTGCGTGGCGGGCTAGTCGCGCTGCAACAGCTGGCGATTACGATCGGGATCATGCTGGCGTTCTGGCTTGATTATGGCACGCAGCATATTGGGGGCACGGGGGACCGACAGTCCCCTGCAGCTTGGAGGTTTCCGTTGGCGTTTCAGTGTGTGCCTTCGCTTGCTTTGGCGGGCGCGACAGTGGTGCTGCCGTATAGCCCCAGGTGGCTGGTGCAGGTTGGTTAGTTTTGTCTGGAAGAGGGATTGATCGATCCTCCAAATTATCAAAAAAAAAAAAAAAAAAAAAAAAAAAAAAACCAGACCAGCGGATAGGAAATGGGGAATTTAATAAAGGCCGCGAAGTCGAAGCCCCCCCCGTCCGAAAGCCCAA